>PVJD01015015.1:0-26706 GCA_004026545.1 Mormoops blainvillei
CTAATTATTACAGAAAAATAAACAAGGAGTTACCTCGGTAAATTGTCAAAATTGTCACAAGTTTTAATTGTTTTAAAGTTCAGGGAACTTACCTCTGAAATGGTAATTATTAGTTTACCTTTCATATACAGATGCCATGCTTTAAAAAATTATTCTGAGAACATTTAAAATAATAGAGAATATACCACACTGACTCTGACACTTCATGGAATTGCTCTCTGTTCACACTTTTTCGGATACGCTCCAGGTTTCTGAAATAAAATATTTAAAAAGTTACAGGTAAATATGAGGTTCTCTTTGAATCTACTTCTACTCCCTACCACTCTCTCTTTTCCATGTCCTTCTGTTCTTTTCTCAGAGATAACATTGCAACAGACAAGCGAACACTGCATTGCACCTAAAATGTTGGTGTAGTATCAAAGAAAAATATCCACAATTATCGGAAAGAGATAATAAAATTCTACTTCTAACTACGTATGTAAGTCTCACTGATTTTCACTGCATATTTCAGTTGGAAAAATCATTGTAACAGATTAGACATAAAATCTTAAAAAAGTATTAAGGTAAAATTGATATACAAGATTACTGCATTTCAGGCACACAACAGATACTTTGATATCTGTATAGAGAAATAGTGTTCACCACTGTACGTCTCATTATCATCCATCCCATACAATTGATCCCCTTCATCCTCCCTTCCCCCCTGGTAACTATCAGCCTGTTCTCTGTATCTACAAATCTGTTTTTGTTTTTGTTTTTCTTCAGTTGGTTGTTTGTATTTTATATTTTACAAATTAGTAAAATGATATGGTATTTGTTTTTCTCCATCTGATTTATTTCACTTTGCATAATACCCTAAAACTCCATCCATGCTTGTTACATATGGCACTATTTTCTTCTTACAGCTGTGTAATATTCCACTTTTATATATGTCTCACCTTCTTTATCCATCCTTGTTTATGGAAACTTAGGTTGTTTCCATATCTTGGCTATCATAAATGATGCTGTAATGAACAGAGGGATGCATAAAACTTTTTAATTAGTGATGTTGTGTCTTTGGATGAGTACCCAGAAGTGGAATATGGTAGTTCTATTTACAAATAGATTTTTATATGAGAATGTCACTGGCTTCTATGAAGCCAGACAAGATATTAAACAAGGCTACTGGTCTCAAAAATTTATTTTGTTTTGGAAAATATTCTAAATTTTGGGAAGTGTTTTTGTTGTTATTGTTGTTGTTTATCTATAGTGAGTGAATGATCATATTTTAAAATGCTCAGTCTCTGGAGAATTCTTATATTACAACATTCTTTTCATATATTCAATGAACTCTGAATAATCATCTGCCTTCCTGTACCATTTCATGGATGCTGACGATATGCACAATTTAAAAAAAATCTCTTGGCAACTCTAGCTTCCTTGAACACTTGAATTTCAGATAATAGAATCATTTCATTAAAATAAATTAGTCTTGACGACTGAAGTAGAAATACCTACTTAATTGGTATTTTCATATAATATATTTAAAGACACCATTGCTGTGATTATCATTGATAAGGACTTGTGTTACTTATGATGAACTATGGACTTCATTTTTAAAGTTTAATAAAATGAAAAGACAAACCAAATGACAGGAAATATATTTCAAGAGAAATATTTTGTCAGGGGAATGGAATACAGAATATATAAAAACTCTTACATTTTAATAAGAAGATAAACAGCCCACTTTAAATACGTGCAAAAGATTTGAATGAAAACTTTCCCAATAAGATGTATTACAGCTGGCCAATAGGCACACACAAAGATGTTCTTCATCGGTTGTCAACAGGGAAATAAAAATGAATTCTATAATGAGATATTATTACAACTCATTAAAGTAATTAAAAGTTAAAAGGCTACAAATATCAACAGTTGGTGAGGATTTGCTGCAACTGGCACCCTCGGAGACTGCTAGTATGACTGCAAATGTTACAGGCCCTTTTAAAAAAATTTTTCCTTTTTATTTATTTATTTTTTGGTGTGGTGCAAAATTTTATTTTATTTATTTATTTTTTTATCTTTATTTTATTTTTTTAACATTACCTTTTAGCCTTCTTATAAACCCCTCCACCCAGCTATCACTGCACTGTTGTCCATGTTTGTGAGTCCTTTCTCTATTTTACTCAAACCCTTCAGCAGAATTTTTAAAAGTTAAACATACATCTACCATGTAAGTCATTCCTCTCTTAAGTACTTTTAAAAAGAAAAGGGACATATTTCAGAAAATTAGTTATACAAAATTACCTTTATCTGCATCATTCATAACAGCTCCAGATTGGAAACAACCAACTGACCAATGACAGATAAATATGTAGAGTTGGTCAAAAAGTTTCTTTAGACTTTTCCATAAAATAAAAGACACATTTTTAATTCTCAACAATAACTCTATTGATTTGGTTATTTTGAGTATGTCAGCTCTCTCCTGCATGGTATAACATTGATTGCTCTCAATTAATGTCTAGATTTGATCACTATCAACTTCAACTGGTCTACCTGACTGTGGAGCACCATCCAGAAAGATATACTCAGCACGAAACTTTGCAAACCACTTTTGACACATTTGATTGGTCACAGCACCTTCCCCATGCACTGCACAAATCTTCTTTTGCATTTCAGTTCTGCCTTTACCTTTCTTGAAATAATAAAGCATAATATGCCAAAAATGTTGCTTATTTTCTTTCATCTTCAATATTAAAATGACTACACAAAAATTCACCAATTTTGATTTTTTTTAAATGCATGCTGATATGACAGCTGTCACAATACAATCTAACAAAACTGTTTCAAATGAAGTTAAAGACAACTAAGTGCTACGAGAGCCATCTTACAGAAAAAAACTAACGAACTTTTTGGCCAACCCAATATAAAACTATGTGATATATGTCAGAGTTGACTACTATGCAGCAAACAGGAACAAACTGCTAATAGACTGTGGATAAATCTAAAAGTCATTACCATGAGTGAAATAACCTAGCCATGAAAGATACCTAAAGTAGGGTTCCATTTAAATAAATTTATAGAAATTGAAGTTAATCCACTGTGACAAAATGAGATTATTGCTTGCTCGGGGCTGCAAGGAGAGGAAATGGTGGACTGCAAAGGGACACAAGGAAACTTGTGGGTGGTGGAACTATGCTTGTCTTTTGCAAGGGATCTCTGGTTGTGTACATCTCTCAAAGCTCACTCAGTTACACACCCTACAGGGTTGTAGTTTACTTTTCATAAAGCATGCATCAATAATGCTGATAAATGCAAACAAAATATGGAAATATCACATATCTTTTTAACATTATCTTATTGTTGACACTATTACAGATGTTCCCATTTTCCAAGTTTTTATACATATCTTCATTATCTTTCAGCTTAAAATATTTTCTATTTTTCTTTGAGATTTCTTCCTTGAATCATACAAACACTGTTTTATAGTCAGTATTTGTATACATCTTAATTAATTTTTTTATTATTTTATTCTATCAACAATGATCAATTGTCCTTGATTATTGATTTCTAATTTTTATTTATTTTTAAAATTATTTATTTATTTTTAGAGAAGGGGAAGGTAGTGAGGAAGAAAAGGAGGCAAACATTGATGTGTGAGAGAAACGTTGCTTGGTTGCTTCTCGCATGCCCCTACCTGGGGACCTGGCCCACAACCCAGGCATGTGCCCTGACTGGGAATCAAACTGGTGACCTTTTGGTTTGTGGAACAACATCCAACCCACTGAGCCACACACCAGTCCAGGCTGATTTCTATTTTTTAAACTTTGTTGTTTGGTCCAAAATGTAGTCAATATTTGTAAAATTTCTTATGTGCTTGAAAAAAATGTGTATTCTGCCATTTGGGAGAGCACTGTTCTATATATGTTGATTAGTTCATATCCATCATTGCTATTTTTCTTTGAAATTCTAACTTTTCTTCTTTTCTATTATTACTGGAGAAGTGCTAAAATCTCCCATGTTAATTGTGGGAGATGTCTCCCTGTTTTCCTTTTTTAATTCTGTTGAGTCTTTGAATATTTTGAATTAATGTTGTTCTTTAATATATTTATTTTTATTACATTAAAGTCACTATCTGCTATGCATTATTATTGAGATTACTTGTGGGTCTGTTTCTAATGTTTACTTTGTTGCTTGATGAGTATTTCTATTCTGTCTTGTTGCTAGTCCAGAAAAACATGGGTAGGGAATCAAGCACCATGCAATAGAAATAAGTTGTGGGTTAAAAATATTTTAAAATTCAGTGACACAAAAGAAAATTTAATATGTACTTATAATGGGACAACCCATAACAGAAAATCAAAACACTTGAAGTCACCAAAAGTCAAAGATGCCATTCTAGAGAGTTTCTTTCTCTTCAAGAAAAAGACATGTTGGATTTATTAGAAAGTCATGATTATTTGATGAGAAAATTTGTATGGAATGCCAATAGAAAATCAACAATATGTCATAACCCATTATGTTTTAAAATTTCAAATGTAAACAATAAAACAAAATTTATTCACCTAAACAAAGAAAAAAAAACCCTCCTCCCCTCTGGTTACTGTCAGTTTGTTTTTTGCTCAATGTTGCTGGTTATGTTTTTCTTCTTTGTTTATTTTGTTGATTAGGTTCCACTTATAGGTGAAATTGTATGGTATCTGTCTTTCACCACCTGGCTTATGTCACTTAGCATAATGCAAGTTCCATCCATGCTGTGGCGAAGAGTAGTAGCCCTTTCTTTCTTTCTGCTGTGTAGTATTCCGTTGTGTAAATGTACCACAATATTTTGATCCACTCATTTATTGTTGGGCACTTAGGTTGCTTCCAATTCATGTCCATTGTAAATTGTGCTGCTATGAACACTGGGGTGCAGAGGTTCTTCTGAATTGGTGTTTCAAGATTCTTAGGATATAATCCCAGCAGTGGAATTGCTGGGTCAAAAGGCAGTTCCATTTTTAGTTTTTTGAGCAAATTCAAAACTGTTTTCCACAGTGGCTGTACCTGTCTGAATTCCCACCAACAGTGCACTGGGGTTCTCTTACCTCCACAGCCTCGCCAGCACTTGTTTGTTGATATGTTTATGATGGCCATTCTGACCAGTCTGGGTGGTATCTCATTGTGGTTTTAATTTGCATCTCTCTGATGGCTAGTGATGCTGAGCATCCTTTCATGTGTCTCTGGGCCCTGTGTATGTCCTCCTTGGAGAAGTCTCTGTTAAGATCCTTTGCCCATTTTTTAATTGCATTGTTTGTCTTCCTGGAGTGAAATCATGTGAGTTTTGTATATATTTTGGAGATCAAACTCTTGTCCACGCTGTCATTGGGAAATATATTTTGCCATATGGTTGATTCCCTTTTCATTTTGCTGATGTTTCTTTAGTTGTGCAGAAGCTTTTAAAGGACCCATCATCAACACCAAATGGGGAAAGGACTGAGAGTGGGAGGTGGGTGGTGGGGAGTGGTGGGGTTGGGGAAAGTGGTGGTGGTAAAATGTTGACAAAAAATAGGGGGAGGCTAAGAATAGTATAGGAAATTGAGAAGTCAAAGAACTGATATGTACAACTGTTAAACATGAACTAAGAGGTATGGAGATGATGGGATGGGGTGCAGGGCAGAGAGGATAAAGGAGAGAAAAAAATGAGACAACCGTAATAGCATAATCAATAAAATATACCAAAAATATATATATCAAGTTGGGTTTCAATATTCTCAATAAAAACATTCAATTATTGAAACATATCTACAAATACATTAAATAAAATAAAGGACAAAACTAGAATTGTATTTTATATTCTGTTAAAATACACTTCAAGTAGAACTGTTACAGACAAAAATTCTGAAATTAAGAGAACAAAAGAATATTTTTCCTGATCTCCAGTCCAGAAAACTACATAATATGATCTTTGACAAGCCAAGAAATGATGGGAAAGCTTCAAATGGAAGGGATATATTCCATTTATTTTTATGAAATAAGACTAGGATATGGTAGCAAAATCTTACAAAGGTAGACACTGTTGTACTCATTATACAAATTGTAAAAACCTCAGAAAGTGTATGAGGTAAGCATTATTACCATTTCTACTCTTCATATGAAGGAACTGAAGCAAAATAAGTAAAATGAATTGAAGCAAAATAAGAACAAGTGAAAATACCTTGTTCTCAAAGATACTGAGCAGAAAAGTTTGAATTCCAAGCCAGGAAGTATGAGTCCAGGAATAATATTCTTAATTGCTTTACCCTACATTGTCACAATTCTAATGGGTAGAATATAGGACCTGGAAGTTTTCTTACTTGTCTGAGTGCCACAAGTGACATAAGTTTACCTGAGCTATAAAATTTCCTTATTTCATTTGGGTTGTTGAATTGCTTTTCATTTCAGTAGGATCTCAGATACTTGTTTTAAGATCAGTCTTTCACCTTGCAATTACTTTACTTCCTTCGATTTTCTTCTGGTGTTTCAGTAACTCCTATTTCAGATCTCTGAACAAAAATAATTTAAAAGAACCACAAGGAACTAAAATACTGTTCTTGTCAACTCATTCAACAAGCATTCATTGAGCATCTACTGAATAAGATTCTGGATTCTTTCAATGGACCAAGTAGACCAAAATATCTGTTTTCATAATGCTTATATTCTAGAGGTAGAATACAAATAATACATATTAGGATAATAAATAAAACAAATAATATGTTAAAAGATAAGTGCTATGGATATGACATAGAACAGTGTAAAGAAGACTGGGAAAACAGGATGACGAGTTGGAGTTGCAAAATAAATAACGTGAGCATAGACTTCATTCTGAAGGTAATTTTTGAACAAAGACATAAAAGAAATAAAGAAGAAGGTGATTTAGATATAGGGGCAAAACTTGTTCCAGGCAGAGAAAACAGCAGCAAAATGTTCCTCACAAAGGAGCATACCTAGCAGATTTCAATGTGAGGATTAATATGGATGGAGGAAAAGGAGTGGGAGGTGGGTAGTAACAGGAAGGTCGGTAGTCATCACAGAGTTAAGGACCAGTGTCCTCTGGGCCTTTTTGGCTTTGTAAGGATTTTAGACCCCACTCCAAAAGAAGCAAGTAGCCATCAGATCATTTTGATTGCAGATGATGTAAAGTTATCTGACTAATATTTTAATAAGATCATCTTGTTCCTATATTGAAAATAGATTCTAAGAAGGCAAGCATGAAAGTAGGAGAAACATTTAGAAGGTTATTATAATAAATTTTTAAAAGGGTAATTTTAGCTTAACAGGGAAGTTGCATTAGAATTATTATATTTCTTAGCCAATATTTTCTATAGGCTACAGTATATCTATCATGCTCATAACTATTTTTTAGTTTGTTGATCAATTGATTTGCAAATATTGAATGGAGTCTTTTCTTTCAAAATTAAACATTTTATTAATAAATTTTTTCTATTTTGTGTATTTGAAGAGCACTCATGTACTTTTCAATTTTAAAGTGACTATTAATAGCTTATTCTAGCACTCTTCTTAGATTCCATTTTATTTTATGTGATAAATTTTCTGTATTCATTAAGCTCATAATGACAAAATTCTTGTTATTTTATCAATTTTTTTCTGCAAAAGGCTTCCTAACTGTTCAGTTGTCTTGTATCATTTTAAATACTTTCATTAATACCATGAGTAATATATTGATATGACAGTAAACTCAATAAATTTATCACAGAATTCCACCATTAAAAATATAATAAAATATAATTTCCATAGTAGCACAGTTTTGATAAATGTAGCTTATGGTTAATATATCCATGTTTTACTAACTGAAAACTATATATGTATGTATGTGCATGTATATATGTATGTACCTATATGTATGCATATGTAGTTTGAGTTACTGTATTTTTTTAAACAATTCTACATTGTATATAAAAATTTAACACATTTTCTCTCTTCTGGTTTTAACAAACATATATATGCACCACTATATTTTTGAATTATTATTTGAAAGTTGCTTAACTCATTTTAATGACATGCCCAAGACAAGTGATAAAATTCATGTGCTTATATTTCACCGTACTTTGACCTCTCAATTTCTGAATCTCTGTTTCCACAGAGTAAAGATTCTGCTGATATGTTTTATTAACATTATACCAGTAAACAACTTAAACTGTATAAATAATTGTGGAATCAGAGATGGCCATGCAGCTCTATGACAATGTCACCTTTCGACAGTAGCCTTAAGACTTGTGGGCAGTGATCCCCTGCTTGTGAATAGCTTAAAAAATATTCTAAGTATTTTATATAGTTTTCTAATACCATCCTGTTAAGGTTTTGCTTGTCTGCTTTTATTTTTTAAATTAACTGAAGTCCATACTCTTTTTAGATTTCTTCAGTTTTTGCCTCACATCCTTTTTCTGTCCCTAGATCCCATCCAGGACAGCACATTACTTGTATTTGCTACATATCCCTTGACTCCTCATGGTTGTGAGAGTTTCTCAGACTTTCCTTGTTTGGGATGATCTTGAACAGCTTAAGGAGCACTGACCTGGAATTTTATAAAATGTGCCTCAGTTGGAATTTTCCTGACTTTTTCTCATCATTTTAGTGGGATTATGGATTTCTGAAAGGAAGTGCCATTCTCATCACATCCAGTCAAGTTGGTGACACAGGTGGTATCAACCTGTGTTACCACTGATGGTTTTAATCTAGATTATCTGACTGAGGTAAGGTTTGTCAGGTTTCACCTCTATAAAATTACTTTTCTTTTCACCCATTCTAGACTGTACTCTTTGGAAGGAAGTCACCGTGCACAGCTCACACTTAAAGGGTGGGGAGTTACACTCTACCTCCCGAGTACAGAGTATCTATATATTTGTTTGGAGTTTTTCTGCATGGGGAGGTTTGTCTATTCTCTCCCATTTGTTTATTTGATAATTGATTTCTATCAGAAAGGGTTCATACTGCTAAGGTTTTTTATTAAGCATGACTAATTTCCTACAGATGTAGATGTTTACTGGTGAAATTTACTCAGAAAGTAGAAAAACTCATATTAATTCATAGATTCTATATTTGATTACCCAGAGTAGCATGCAAATTGCTACCTCAAATAACAATAAAATTAACATTTCTCTGATTTATTTGGTCACTGGTCCATTTCTCCACATAATTAGAGCTGCCTTATATGAATTTGCTAACTACCTTTCAGGAGTTCATTCTTGGCTTGGGTGTTGATAGATTTCAGACTTAGAATTTTATTCTTTATCTCGAGGTTTTTAATTCTCCATGACTCAGAAAGTTATCTTTCCTGTTTTCTGTCATTTACTACTTAACTTGGAATGACTTCTAGGGACTTTCTTGATAACATATTGATAAAAGTTATTTTTTCTTTAATCATCTTTTAATATGAATTCTGACTACTATGTCTAGATAAATTTTATTGCTGTCTCTCAGCAATCTCCTCTGCCACTTGAAAGCTTTGACTTGATGTTGGTCGTTTTTATTTCTTTAATTTTCTAACAGTAATCATGAAGTTTAAGTTTTATCTCTCTGATCCCTTCCAGCAGTTGTTTCAAGATTGACCTTCTTTGACTTCTTTATGCTTATGAGGCCTTTGAAGTCTTTTTCCTTCTAATTGCTTCTGAATATCATCACTCAACTTATATGTTAAAAGTGAATTGCTTATTGTGATAGTCACCTTGATTTCTCCATTGAACTTTAAAGTTCAATTTTTAAAAAAACTTTTCACTAATAACATCAATAAAATTATTTTCATCCCTATTACCACTTAACTAATGCAGATATGTTGTCTTGGTTATTTGCTCAGCGCAAAAGATGGCTCTTTCTACCACATTATTGTCTACATGTATTAGTTACATGTCTATAAATCTGCATGGGTCATAGAGAATTTTTTGCTCTGACCATCTACACAGTGAAGTATGTGGTATAATATATAGCCATACAACTAAAGATGGAAAATAAATATATTAAATAGAATATATTATATACAATGTTTGTGTTTATTTTTAATAAAATGTTTATTTTATGCATTTACCATAATACATAAAATAATTTATGATACAGAATTTTACATAGATGGATGCATATTTTTGCACTCTGCTTCCCAGGTACACTCTTATGCCTACAAAAAATTACTTAATGTTCACCATTTGTGCCAAATTATCTTAATTTTCCTGCTATAGTAATGATTTTATTTTACACTGTATTTTTTATACTCAAACATACAGAACAATGAAAAAAGTAAATAAAATTAACTGGCCCACATAACTGCAAGTCTTGAAAATATGAATTGTTAAGAGTAGTATAAGTTCCTGATTGTTTGGGATATAATTTTGTCTATATTAGAAATTACATTTATACTTTTGTTTACCCCTCATTGTATTTTTTTTACATATCTGCTAACATTTTTATCATTGTATTTCTATAAATATCAAGTAATAAAAAATTGCATTTCACATATATCTGTCCAAAGTATTATCAAACAAAGCTGATATCCATGGAGTTTTGCTATTTTTAATAAGCAAATAATAAAGAATATTATCATTTTAATTATTTTAATAATATAGAAACTTCAAACATGCCTTTAAGGCAACAGATGTAATTCTTTTTTTGAATAATCATGTTTAAAGGGAGAAAGTTGTTATCTAAGTGTGTATTTCCAAGATGCCTTAGGAACTCCTTTTAATTCTAATGATTCATTGATGGTCACAGAAGTGCTGACAACAGCCTAAAAAAATGATTCCATGGACTTCTGGTCAAGATGGCAGCACAGTTAAACACAGTTTGCCACCTTGCACAACCACATCAAAATTACAACTAAACTGTAAAACAACTATCACTCAGAACCATCAGATATTGAGTTGAATGGAAGTCTGACAACTACGGAATTAAAGAAACCACATCCATCCAGACTGGTAAAAGGGGTGGAGACATGGAATGGGCTGGTCCCACGTCCACATGTGGGACCCGCATCATAGGGTTTCAGTGCCAGGATGATAAATCCCCATAACATCTGTTTGCCAAGACCAGTAGAGATGGAGACAGTGGAAGAAACTTCAGGAGTCCCAAGCAGTTACCTTTAAAGGATGCTCACATGGACTTACTCAGACTCACTCCCTCTGAACCCCAGCACTGGGGAAGCAGCTTGAAAGGCACCAGTGGCATACAGGAAGGAACTGAAGTGTCTGACATCAAGGCGAAAGCTAGAGGGTAGCTTTCTCCCAGACAGAAAGGCAGACAGAGGCAATTGTCTCTTTTCTGAACCCTTCCCCAACAGAGCCACAGAGCCAGCATACTGGTGCCATATTGGAGAATCCATCAACCTGGTTAACACTGTTTGCCCCACCTTGAAGATCTCCTGAGACTCTGTCCCACTCAATTTATGGCCCACCCAAGCTGTTAACAAGGACTATTTCATACGAATGATTGGTATTGGCTCACGCTTCACAACTTCCTACATCTTCTCAAACAAGCAACATCTGGCCTCAGTGAGTCCCCAGCCTCCATACCTCTTGCTAAGTTTCCCCTGCTCAGCACTAGCAGCAGCTAGCCTAGATTCACTACTTGGGCTTTGCCTGGAAATCTTCAAGCCCAGTACAGTAGCAGCCATCTCAGTTTGCTTTACAGCTCAGGCAAGGTGGCCCTGAGCAGAACAAGGTGAGGAGATCTTGGCCTGTACCACTGGAAAACGCCAGAATCTGTGTACCTAATGGACAGCTACAGACCATGTCAGGGCACCACTACCTTGCCCTTACACTTTTGGTCCTCCACAGAGGATGAAGGATGGTGAATAGTAGTGGTCACACCAGTCTTTGCAACTGACTGACCTGGGTAGATCCCTCCCATTGACCTTCTAACAACAATCAAGGTTTAAATACAAGAGAAGAGTATACTCAGCCCACACAAAGGGCACACCTTGAGTACCCAGCTTGGGTGATAGGGGAGGCTGTGCCATTGGACCTTACAGGACACCTACTACATTAGACCATACTACCAAGTCAGAGTATCTCTACCTAATATATAGAAACAAACATAGGGAGGTTGCCAAAATGAGAAGACAAAGAAACATGGCCCAAATGAAAGAACAGATCAAAATGCCAGAAAAAGAGCTAAACAAAATGGAGATAAGCAATCTATCAGATACAGAGTTCAAAACACTGGTTATAAAGATGCTCAAGGAACTTAGGGAGGACCTTAACAGCATAAAAAAGATGTAGTCAGAAATGAAGAATATACTAATTGAAAAAAGAACAATTTACAGGGAAACAGTAGAGTGGATGAAGCCAAGAATCAATCGGTGATTCAGAACACAAGGAGGCAAAAAACAACCAATCTGAATAATAAGAAGAAAAAAGAATTCAAAAAAGTTAGGAAAGTGTAAGCAGCCTCTGGGATAACTTTAAGCTTTCCAACATTTACATCATAGGGGTCCAGAAGGAGAAGAGAAAGAGCAAGAAATTGGAACTCTGTTTAAAAACATAATAACAATAAAAAAAATTTTAAAAAAACTTCTCTAATTTGGTGAAGGAAATAGACATGCAAGTCCAGGAAGCACAGAGAATCCCAAACAAGTGGGATGCAAAGTGAACCATATCAAGACACATCATAATTAAAAGGCCAAATGTTAAAGATAAAGAAGGAATCTTAAAAGCAGCAAGAGAAAAGCAGTTAGTTAGTTACAGAGGAGTTCCCGTAAGACTGTCAGCTGATTCCTCAAAAGAAACTTTGCAGGCTAGAAGGGATTGGCAAGAAATATTCAAAGACATGAAAAGTAGGAGCCTACAACAATGATTGCTCTATCCAACAAAGCTATCATTTAGAATCAAAGGGCAGATAAAGAGCTTCCTAGACAAGAAAAAACTAAAGGAGTTCATCATCACCAAACCATTATTACATGAAATGTTAAAGGGACTTATGGAAAAGGAAAAAAAAGAAGATCAAAACTATGAACTATAAAAAGGCAATAAATACATATTTATCAACAACTGAATCTGAAAAACAACTTAAGCAAACAAGAACCATGACAGAATCAGGGATATGGAGAGCATTTTAATGGTTGCCAGGTGGGAGGGGATGTGGGGGAATGGCTGAAGAGGTGAGGGGATTAAGAAGTAGAAATAGGTAGTTACAGAATAGCCATGGGGATGTAAAGTACAGTATAGGAAATGGAGTAGCCAGAGAACTTGCATGTGTGACCCATATACATGAACTATGTTGTGAGGATTGCCTGAAGGAGTGGGGGATGCTGGGTGGAGAGGGGCAAAGGGGAAAAATTGGGACAACTGTAGTAGCGTAATCAATAAAATATAATTTAAAAAAATGATTCCATAGAGGAATGATATTATCTATGAATTGTATAAATAATAAACATGAATTGATGTATACTTTATAGCTGAAAAAAGACATTATATTTTAGCAAGGATACCATTAAAATAATTTAGTAATTTTTATTTGTTCCTTAAATCATTACTTATTTAACCAAATATTCATCTCTCTATTATTTCATTACTTAACATATGTAAAGCAATCCATTGTGCTGGTAAAGATAAAGTTGCATAAATAAGAAAGAAAAATTTTAAAAATATTTACTATATTCCATCCATTGATTTCCATATGATTTTACAAAAACCATATTATGAAAATAAATTAACAACCTTAGATGTGTATATTATTAAACTGGAATCGGAAAAGCTAAGTAACAAAAGATAACAAATCATAAAATTAGTGAATGACACAAGAGAAATTTGAATCCATGTATGCTCTCGAGGAATATATAAATATTATTATTATGATTACTACATTTATTAACCAATACACACCAGGTATATCAGTTGTTTTACATATATTCCTTTGTTACTTTTAAGTAATATTAGATTTAATGTCATTATGTGCATATTATAGGTGAAACACTTAGGTCTTAAAGAGTGAAGTCGTTTATTGCATAAACTTGAATTGGACTTAAACACAGATTTGCCTGAGTACAAATTGTGTGCTACCAATTTCATGATTAAGAACTCAAATATTCTACCTTCTAGAATGTGGAAAATTTCATATGGGTAGTTTGTTCACTGTAGTTCAGAAGGGGGATTTCTCTGCTCAAGTGCAATATGAAGTGATAGTATATATTACTTTGAAGATGCTAAAAGATTCTTAAGATATAACAAATTTATAAAGTACTCTGAAGCCATTGAAACTCTCTATGGGAAGGGAATAATCAGAACAACTGCATATTATGAAACTGAGATGTATTTTATGAACTTAGACACCTAGAAAAGTTCACTGAATGATCCTGTTTAATTCCTATCGCATAGTAGCATGAGCAACCAGCTACCTTTCAACAAAAAGAAACATGTGTTGTGTGGTTGAAAGATACTGGATAAAGGTAGGGTCAAATGATTTATGAAGGATATTATGATAGTTTGTATTATCATATTATGTCTTTCAGGCATCTTTTAAAAAAATTAATTTAGTAGATTAAAGGAGTAGATAAGGGCAAATATGTTCTGGGAGAAATAAAGGAACTGTTTCCCTGGTTTTCATGATTGAATAGTTCATAAATTACAAAGCAAAAGCTATTACTTAAACATCTTTGGGCTTCACTTTTTCAGTTTTCCAAATCATACCTACATTTACCTGATCACTTTCATAAAACATCTTTAAGGATCAAGGAGGCAGTGCAGATGATTTGGGTGTATTGTTATTTATACCACAGTGTACATATTAAGATCTTTTTTTAGGATGATGACTTGAAGAATTGAGAACTGAGGTAATAGTCTCTTAATTAGCAGGTTGAAGAGAAGGGATTGGTATATTTTGAATATTCCCTTCAAGGAAAATGCACGCCTTAGTTAGGGTAACTATGGCTTTCCCAAGGTAATGTAGACAGAAATTTTAAGCCATGGTACAAGACTTTATGAAATAAATTATTAATTATGATATACTCCTTAAGTGTTTTTTTGAATAATAGAGACAAAGGTATAGGTAGAGTAAACTAAAATAAGAGCTTTCTCCTTAACCATCAGAAAATAGAACTCAGTGAACAAGAGGCCAGAGCTACCTCTTGTTCCTACCTCACAGGTAAGAACTCCCTCCATAGCTGACCCACTGAAAGCCCAGGCCAAAGACAAAGGGCAGGGGCAAGACAGGTTGAATATATTGTACATATTGAGGTATATTCAATGTAAAAAAATTTAGATCTGAAAACATTACATGTGGTCATTGTAGAAGATTATTGAATAACTCTGGTGGACTTCAGCTGCTCTTCTGTTATACTTTACCTCCTACCCTTACATCAACTCTTCTCTCCTGAAAAGAATCTAAACTCAACAGCATGAGACTTTCTTTTCAAAAGTGGGACTAATGCTGAGGTTCAGACAGCACAATAGATAAGCTAAGGCCACAGTCACTTGTTGGCTACAGAGATGGAGCCATAAATGGACCTACTAAACCCACATTATACTGCTCTCAGATTTGTGGACACAAATATCCTTATTTGTGAATGTAAATTAATAATAATACCCAACTTTAAGATTTATTTCTATCTGTTGTTAGGATTGAATTAATTTCTGAAGGTAATTCACTGAAATATAATTGGTATTAAAATTATTCTTTGTATTTTTAAAGCCATTATGTATGTACAAGGAGGCCTGTAGGCATCCAAAAATCACTTGAAATTTTGATCATGGGAGATAAACCAATTCTTGTCTAAAGAAAATAACTATTTTGGAAATATTTTTACATTCATTACATTTGAGTCAGCATCAGTATGCAATATTCTAGGTGAGTTTAACTACTTGGCTTAGGTTACACAACTAGTAAAATGGAAGATATATTAAAAGTTAGAATATCAGGGTTCTGAATAAAGATGAAATTGAGAAAGGAGGTAGGAGTGGCTGTATTGCGAATATAGAAACTATTCAATGTGATAGTCACATAGAACCAAAGGTTTTCATAACCATCTATTACAATGGCCTTTTTCTAACACACTATGGTTGAACTTTTGAGCTTATGGTTTAAATTATCTTGTAAGGATATTACAGTATGTCATTTTAAGGAAATCATTGTGTCCTGGCTCCATCAGTAATTGCTGCTTATCTAGTGAATAGGAAACACAGAGCGAAGTAAAATTCCACATGTTACAAACAATGAGGGTGCATGTTGCTATCTATGCAGGGCAAACATGGAGTGCTAAACGTCTTCACATGATCTGAAATGGTATTAAAAATCCATAAAAGGTCTAGGAAAATAGTGATTGCGACATGCCCCAAATAGCTAACTCCTGATGTGCATTTGAGTTAATATTTTCTTCAGATGGGACTTAAAAATTATTGCTTACCTAAGGAAATTTTGGAAGAAATTCCAGAATCTTCAATAGCAAAGATAAATATATTTTTTCACATGAGAAAATTTTGACCAGTTATGTATGGTCTGTTCCCACTATATGTTCCTTCTGGCATAATCATTTTTTTTTCTTCTTTACGGAAGCACTTTATTTTATGGTAATTATATAGTTACAAATTATTCTCTTGTCTAAGCAGTATACAGAAACTATAAGCATATTGACAAAAGAAGGAATATTGAGAAGGATAATAAAACAAATGACATATGTATATATGGATGCTAAATAAATAACAATAAAAGATAAAAAAGAGTAAACATTTTCACTGAGAATTATGTCAACCACTGTGCTATTATCATATATATATACATGTATGTATGTGTACATATATATTCAATATATTTTTATGTCTGTCTTTATATCACAGTTATATAATATTATCTGATATGTAAACAATTCTGTGGATTCACAACATTATCTCTGAACTCAGGAAGAATAAAGTAACTTGCTCAAACAAGGTCTCAATGCTAATAATTATTGGATAAAGACATATAACCCAGAGGTCTCCGTTTCCAAAATTCATGGTGTCACCACTGCACCATTTTATATCTAGAAATTAAAATAAAAATGAAGAGTCAGCTTTCAAGTATGTGTCACTAAGACATTTAATTCTTGTTATTTACTCCTGGATTATTTCATGAGAATCCTAACCACACATCCTAGCTCTAGCTTTTTGGTTTTTTTTTCAAAACTACCACACTTATTATCACCAGAATAATCATAAATACAAATTAATAAAATTTCATAAAGGCACTTAAGCACAAATTTATCTCTCAAACATCTTTCGTGTCTCTCTTATTCCATTGACAGAAGCCCGAATTCTTTACTGGGTTTTAAAGAATGCATATCTAGTCATGCTGTACTTTCCTATTGGAACTTTTTCTCCTTTCATGGATTATGTGTTTTATTCAAATTCATCCCTTTATCACCCCAAATTGATGCCTTGTACCTCTATCTCTTTATGTTTCACTTCCAACATTTCTTTTTTTTTTTAAAGATTTTATTTATTTTATTTTTAGAGGGAAAGGGAGGAATAAAGAGAGGGAGAGAAACATCAGTGTGGCTGCCTCTTGCGCACCCCCTACTGGGGACCTGACCTGCAACCCAGGCATGTGCCCTGACTGGGGAATCAAACTGCAACCCTTTGGTTCTCAGGCTTAAGCTCAATCAACTGAGCTACACCAGCCAGGGCCACTTTCCACATTTTTGAAGCTGAGTTTTAGGCTCTCATTTATCTTTGAACTTATTCAAACTTGATGCACAGTTCAAGATCCGTGTTCTCCAATCCAGACTGATTTTATTATTTTTTTATGTCATAACTTTATGTTCTACACCATGCAGCTACCTAAATATTCTCAAAAATATTGTTGGCAATAAAAAGACAAAGGAGAGCTCTGTCATCTTTCTGGAGCTACATTTGAGCTTTTCTATTACTGATTCCATGAGCCCTTTCTCACTATCTTTCTTAAACTATTTTATATTTCTCTTTGCCACAGACTCCAGAAACTGGTCAGTTTTTTTTTTTCTTAATTAGCTAACTAGTCTTTCACTAGATGTGCGTCTTGTCTATAATATGCAACAGTCTTGTCCAAGACACAGTCATTAATATACCTTAAATACTTATGAAGTTCCAAAGACACATGCTGGTTTTTTTCTTTCTTTTACTTTTAAAGAGTTAATATTAATAGTTATAGGTAAATAGATAAGAAAAATAAAGCTGCATTTACTGTAAATTCCTAATATTTTAAAGACAATACTATAATACCTAACATAAATCCTCACCTTTGCGACCACATGTATCATGTATATTCTCATCCCTAAATCCTCCTGAAGCACCAAGTTCAAATTAATGCTGAATTTATCATCTCTGAACCAAAGCTGCCCTACACCATTACATATTATACTTACATATCTATTGTATATAACTAATTGGTCATAAAACCTTTTATATTCTTCTTTCTTAGTATAATCTCTATATAAAATGTCCTTTTTATCTACATGGAAATCACTGCGGTGTGGGACCTAATCGTTTCTATCTTAACCACCAAAGTGGTTTCCTCATTCATCCAAATCAGTCCTGCATTTTGTATTCAAATTAAACCATAATAAAACATTCGTTTTCTGGCATGCATGCGCGCACATACACACACCCCATTATTGCAACCCGATATTTTTAAAGAAACGTTTGTGCTACTTGCTACTTTGCCAAGTATTTATGATCATTTTGGCTCATTCTCAAATTTTCCTGATTTCTTTTTCTTTGACCTCATCTGGACTCTCTAATCGTTACAGTCAAAAACATATATTTTTTGCAGATTATTTTATCTGCAAAGTTTGCTTAACCTCTTAGTTCTTGCTTACGCAGTGCCTCCAATCTGCAATGATTCCCCTGATCTCCAACTACATGTGTTTTACTCATCCCTCGGAGCTCAGTGTAATGTCGCCACCCTTACACTTCGCTTCAAGATTTTCTCCCTCTCTTTTGTCTGCTGTTGTCTGTAACTTGAATTTTATGCAGAGATATTCCGTTGTAACTGTGTTGGTTGGTGTATAATCCCCGTTAGTAGACAGTACCTTCCTTTAAAAAAGGAACAGTATTTTCGTTTTGTGCTCTCATGTATTTTTTTGTCTATTATACTTTAATTGATTTTGTAGCTATAATATCTGATCAAAAACCATATTAACATAAGAAAATTTATCTTGAATTACTGGTCATTGGAAAAATGTTACCGAGTACTTTGAAAACTAAACTCTTTCAGGATTAATCATATTTCCTATGTATAAATATTGTTAAAAGAATCAAATATATGTTTAAATTAAATATCAACATTCAGATCATGATGACAGTTGTCAATCATTCTTCTAATATGGTTAATAATTAATAAATAGTATAAAAGATATACTACTCTATACAAACATGCTATATATAAGATTTTAAAGTAATTTATTAAAATTACTCACTATACAAATCTTTTGAATTATCAAGTTAGTAAAAATATCTTGCTGTAGAGATATATACAGGGTAAGGCAAAAGTAAGTTTATAGTTGTAGGTATGCAAAACAGAGTTTATTCTTGTACTATTACTTATTAATTATTATATTATTTTCCATAGGAACAGAAGTATTTGCACTACTACAAGTCACATTTTTTAAAAGATTTTTAAAATTTATTTATTTTTAGAATGAGGGAAAAGGAGGGAGAAAGTGAGGAAGGAAAACATCAGTGTGGGTTGCCTCTCACACACCCTCAAGTGGGGACCTGGACTGCAACTGAGGCCTGTACCCTGACAGGGAATCTAACCGGTGACCCTTTGGTTCGCAGGTCGGCACTCAATCCACTGAACCACACCAACCAGGGCTAAAAGTCACATTTTTATTATTATTATTATTATATATTTTAAAGTAACTATGACTGGGAAGAATTTACATATGCACCTACTGTCATGAAATTCTCTAAAATATGATTCACATTAAGCAAATAATGAGCACAGTATGGCTTTTATTCATTACTCTGTAAATGAGAAGCCAGGTGAGAATGTTAGAGTTTTCCAATTTAGCCTTGATGATGTTGAATGTGTGCTTAAAAATTTATTAGGAATTGAGAATGATAAAGGGAGACTTAACATGGCTTCTTGGTGTGCACATCCAGCCCTTCTTTCAATGCTCACCTCTGGGAATTCTTTTAAAGTTTCTTTACATAAGTACCTTAGAGGTACCACATAATTGTTTCCTTGAACTGTGTGAAAAGTAGTAATCATGCAATATTCATGGAGATCTCAACAATGAGAGATGTGTTGGAAATAGGAATAGAGTTCCATAGATGCAATATATCTATTTTATGTCCATTGGGTATCAGATTCCTGAAGCTTAGCCAACTTACAAATACTTTTCTATGTCACTGTCCTAATGCTCAACATACCTTTTTTCAAACAGCAGAAATGAAACAGTGAGTGTATTAGGCAATGACCTGACCTCCTGTTTTTAGAATGGATAGTACACGACTAATAAATAACTCCCACCCTGCTGCCTAAACACAAAGGTCTTCAAGGGTAGCACCTTTTAATTAGAAGCCATCTATTGTGAGTGTTCTCCAACCACCTGAATCTTATTGCTATTTTGTTCGAAGGGAAATGGTTTCTAAAATATTAGAATATTTATTTGAGTCAAAATTAAATGTTCAGCAGCAATAGTTCAGAGAGGTAAAGGGTGGTTTAGATTTCATAGGATCACATTTCAAGGTGTAAAATTTGAAAAATTTTATCACTTAAAATTGAGATTGTTATATTTATTTCAAAGTGCTTGCAGAATAAAGGAAATGTATAGGTAGTGTTTTTAGGCAGTATCGACTCTGCTGATTTGAGATTAGACATTCCAATAACTGAAACAGTATTTTTAATAGGTAGGAAATTGAATTTTATAATTTTGTCAAAGATAACAATTGGACCTTTTAATTAATAAGATAATAACTTTCATTTAAAGAAAGATACTAAAAGACTTAAATATAAATCATGACACCATAAAAGTCCTAGAGGAGAACATAGGCAGGAAAATCTCAGATATTCCACACAGCAATATTTTCACCTATTAGAACAAGGCATATAAAGGAAGGAATAAACAACTGGGACTTCATCAAATTAAAAAGCTTCTGTATAATTAAAAAAACATCAGCAAAGTAAAAAGGGAACCAACTGTATGGGAATATATATTTGGCAATGATACCTCAGACAAGAGTTTGATCTCCAAAACATATAAAGAACTCAACATGACTCCACTCCAGGAAGACAAACAATCCAATTAAAAAATGAGCAAAGGACCTGAACAGACACTTCTCCAAGGGGGACATACACAGGGCCCAGAGACACATGAAAGGATGCTCAGCATTACTAGCCATCAGAGAGAAGCAAATTAAAACCACAATAAGATACCACTTCACACCAGCCAGAATGACCATCATAAATCAACAAACAACAAGTGCAGGAGAGGGTGTGGAGAAAAGGGAACCTTAGTGCACTGTTGGTGGGAATGCAGACTGATGCAGCCACTATGGAAAACAGTTTGAAATTTCCTCAAAAAAGTAAAAATGGAACTGCCTTTTGACGCTGTAATTCCACTGCTGGGATTATACCCTAAGAACCCTGAAACACCAATTCAAAAGAACTTGTGCACCCCAATGTTCATAGCAGCACAATTTACAATAGCCAAGAATTGGAAGCAACCTAAGTGCCCAACGGTAAATGAGTGGATCAAAAACTGTGGTACATTTACATAATGGAATACTACACAGTAGAAAGAAAGAAAGAGCTACTACTCTTTGCATTAGCATAGATGAAACTGGAGAGCATTATGTTAAGTGAAATAAGCCAGGCGGTGAAAGACAGCTAACATGTGATCTCACCTATAAGTGGAACCTAATCAATAAAAAAACAAGCAAGAAAAATATAACCAGTGACATTTAAATAAAAAAACAAACTGACAGTAACCAGAGGGGAGGGGGATAACGGGGAAAAAAGGGGAAGGATCATCAAGGAATATGCACAAAGGACTCCACAACAAAGCCAAATGGGGGAAGTACTGAGGGTGGGGCTTGAGAAAGTGGTGGTGGGAAAATGTTGACAAAAACAAAACAAAACCAAAAAATTAGACAGGAAAGGTTAAGAATAATACAGGAAATTGAGAAGCCAAGGAACTGATATGTATAACCCATAGACATGAACTGAGAGGGGTAGGATGATGGGATGGGGTGCAGGGTGGAAGGCATGAAGGGGAGAAAAAAATGGGACAACTGTATTAGAATAATCAATAAAATATACCAAAAAATTAACAAAAAATACTGGGAGACAAAACATTAAAAAAAACAAAAACCCTAATTTTTGTTTGTTCTCTTATGGAAATAAAGAAAACATGTAAGAGATCTCAGTAGTAAAATCACCCTCTTTATTTAACTTTTAGGATTCATTGAACTTGATAAAATGAATTATTTACAAACTTCTCTTGATAATGACAAATGTAATTTGGAATATCTAAAACACTTGTTTGAGGTACATTATCTTTGTAACTCTCCAAAGACATTTTATTTGTCATTCATGTCTTTACCTTTTACTTTTTTCTACGATATGTAAAGTGTAATAAGCTCATTGTAAGTGGGCTCCCATAAACAGCAATTAATTTATATAGTCATATTTTATTAAATGTGTTCTTTCCCTGATGGTTCAATCAACATTATCTTAATGATTATGTAAAGTGGAGTTCATGTTATCCAAACATCTATGTTTGAAAATGAATAGATCGTTTTTTTTATATTAATTAATCATCTGGCCTCAGAGAGTCTGGTTTAAGTTTGACATTGCAACTTCTGACTTTGAGTTTTGACACATCACTTAATCTCTCAGAGTTTTGGATTCCTTATCTCTTAAATAGCTGCTATAAATAATTCAATAAGTTTATGCCTGGAAAATCTTCAGCAATATATAAAGTGACTATAATTAGTTTCTGTAGGTTTATTGGCTAAGATATGCCTGGTGTTGCACTCCATCTCAGGATTTGTGCTGAACAGTGAATTGTTTTCATTTTCACTATTTCCATTATTTTTAACTTCTACATAAATGAAGAGAACATTAGCCTTGTTTATGATGGTATCACAAAGGGGACATGCTCAATAAGTAGTTATTGAATGAATGAATTAATAAATAAGCTAAAAATATACCCTCAAAGTATAAATCACTATAATATATTTTAAGTAAAGGACAATATTGAGTTTTTTGACACATTGAGACAAATTTAAAGATGGTACTTTTGCCTAAGCACAATCATTCACAATTAAGAAAAAGAATATATTGACACATAGACAATCAAAAGACTTAAGGTATGATTGCTTTACAATCAGACACAAAAGTAGAGATCAGAAAAATGCAAACTTTCTATGAAACATACTTTTAATCTTCACAGTATAACTAAGTAATCTCCATCAGTAGGTTTACTTCCTTCCTAGGGTATGAAATTAGGTTTGCTCCTACGCCAGCACCATCCACGCAGCCCTAAGTTGCCTTGTAAATCTGAAACCACTCCTGTCTTGACCATAGCACCTAATATTTCCCAGAAATCCAAGTTCTTGAAGCACCTGACTACAGGTAAAATAATAGTAAAGATAATAGTTCATTTACAGGGAAACAAATAAATCAAGAATAAAGGTGGTTTCATGATAACAAAAACAGAACTTTATTATAGGAAAAATGGGGTAGTAAGTTTAAAAAAGAACTTTTTTCAAAGCTATATGAAATACATGTAAAACAGAAGGATGCCTATATTGCCTTTAAAGCTTTGTGAACTGCAGTTCCTGTCTGATGTTCTTTCCCACCAGATATGATTCTTATTTTGGGAACTGAGTTCGGATTTCACTACAAATTATCATTTATTTATATAAAGCTGTTTGTCTGTCAACTCCTGCTCTTAGGACATGTACTAACTATGTGTATGTTATCTTTATTCTGGGATCACAGATCATTCCCCTCACCCCTTCTTAACTAACAATTCTGTAGTCTTAACTGTTCATTTGTCCCTAAGGGTAGGTTCGCATCTAACTTTGGATTTGTAATCTGGAATATCTACTCTCAGAAAAATGAAGTTAGTGTTACTCCCATGGTCAGACGCTTATCTTCGATAGATCTCATCAGAAGAGTTGGTCTTCTACCTATAAAACAGAATAAGTTATTTAGCAGAAAATATACTTTAAAATATTTTAAAATGTAAACCTAGGTGTTAGAAAAGACTCCTAGAAAGTAGAATTTTGCAACTAATTAGACACAGGACCTGAGGTACCTAAAAGTGTCAAATGTGATGTTACAGATCAATATTAAATATTTTTAGGAAAGGCACTATAGAGGTAGGAAAAGCAGAAAACCCATCTCCTTCTGAAATTATCAAATGTGATTTACATACATTTTTCACAAAAATGATAACCAAGTCTGACCCATATGTCTAAAGTACAACTGAAGTGGAGAAAGCCAAATACAGACCATTCTCCCTCTGAGGGGAGACTTACCTGTTGCTGCAAACCTTTCCATAGAGAGAAGTTGACCTTCACTCTGCTCCCAGGGGAATGTGGTATTGAAATGATGATTTTTTTCCCATCTCCGTCCTCTCACTTGCTTCTTTCCATAAGAAAAGTCACAACGTTTTCAGAGGAGAAATGGATGGAAGGCAGATATTCATTAGACCATGATAATCAATGAAAGAGCTACTGCACACACACACAAATGACCAAGCAAATACGTACACTACAGCAAGAGCTTCTGTTTGCTAATCTGCTTTTCCAGGCAGGACTGAATAATCGATTAGACATGGTAGGTACATTACCCTGCGACACTTCTAGGGGTCCATAAAAGTCTTTTAATTAATTTTAAAACCTGAAGAAAAAAACAGACTTTAGGTTGAAAATGTTTTAACGTACAATGTAGTATAAGCATATTTATTTCAATAAGTTGTGCATTGCCATGAAGGTAAATGTGCCTAGGGCCTACGGAAGTCATAGAGCCAAAAAATAACCCAAACCTTTTGCCTGTCTACATAGATGTTGTTTCCAGGTACAACTCTTACACTAAAACACAGCATGTTGATCTGTAAACGATCACTTTGTTGCACTTACTGACCAATTCTAACATTTGTCAGTGGTCGCCATTGGACTTTGAATTTTCTAAGTGAATTATTTTATCTGCCAATAGTAAAACTTTCAATACTTCTTTCTAAAAGTCTATGTCTCTGATATATGACTATAACTCTAGGGGTGCTTTTCACATTTCTACTCATGAAAGATCTGTAGCTTTTTGTGACAAACTTTGAATAAGTGACAGTAGCATGTTTTGAACACAAAAACAATTTTCCTGTTATGACCAATTAGTTTGGGGCAGATCTGCCTGATTAGGTGGGTCTGATGTTTTTTTATCTTAACATTTTGTTAGTACAATTTGATTGCTTTATATTCTTCTTTGAGATATTTTTATTTGTGAACTTTTAATTTTTTACTAATAAGCTGGAAGTTCCAATGTAGAGTCTGTTTTACTTCTTTTTTCTGAAATCTTGATGACACCAATCTTAATATTTCAGGAATTAAAAAGTATTGGACACACAGAATTAAGTGTGTTTGAACTGAAATTTGAATTGGTTGAGTAGAGGAAGTAGTACATCATATTAGCTAAGGCTAGATCATGTTAATTTTCAAAGCTCCCTTATTGTTATTATTTTTTCCTAAAGGGCCCTTTGCAAAAGGAGGGGAGCTAGCCACCCTCATCAGTCAAAAGACAAGCTTCGTTGTCAGGAAGGAGAGCTCTGCTTACTCACAGGAGCAAGCTATGTGAGCCAGCAGTAGTCAACCATCATGAACTCTGTAGACTAGAAATATCTCTGCATGTTAACACATAAGGAGACTTGGGTTGCTGGTGTTGCAGGCACAAGCATTCCTACATTTATAACCTCCTTATTCTGGAAGCTTTTTTCAGTAAAGCCTGTGATTTCATATACTTATTTATTTTCAAATTCATTCAGTGACTAAATCCTTAATATATGGGGTCGCTCCAAGAGTGGCTAGCAGAGACTTTTTTGTATTGGAAATGAAATATATTCCATTAATGAAAAAAGTTTGTTTGCAATTCCAGAAACTATGTGCACTATACTCTATTTTATACTCAAAGTATCTGTAGAGAAGTTCAGTGAGCTGCTCTTTTCAGCCTGACAAATAGCAATTCTGTGCAGTTGGAACTTCTTATTAAGCTGTGGCAGCTAGGGAGTTCAGGGCTAATAGAATTCTCCTAAATGATTGGCTGAAGCATTTGTGTTAGTTTAATTGTACACTTGCCCTTTAACTAAAATTAGGGATTAAGTCCCCTCCCTGGGAACTGCATCTTAAGTTAGTGAGAAGTTCAACTGTATGTTCTAATTAGATTTTTAAAATTTTAATCTCATACTGCCGTGGGTTTTTACCTTGACAACAACACACAGTTCCATTATATTCTTTTTTAGAAAAAAGTTTCCCTGCATACTTCATACGAGTTGTCTCTGTCTCATATTCCTATTAGTTCACCAATTGTGATGGTACTGTGTGCTAACAATTGAGTTGTGGGCATCCTGCACAGCATAATTCTCTCCTTTCCTTCCTTCCTTCCTTCCTTCCTTCCTTCCTTCCTTCCTTCCTTCCTTCCTTCCTTCCTTCCTTCCTTCCTTCCTCCCTCCCTCCCTCCCTCCCTCCCTCCCTCCCTCCTTTCTTTCTTTCTTTCTTTCTTTCTTTCTTTCTTTCTTTCTTTCTTTCTTTCTTTCTTTCT
>PVJD01015016.1:0-26704 GCA_004026545.1 Mormoops blainvillei
ATTGAAAACTTACTTGAACAAATAACGAAGGAGAACTTCCCCAATCTGGCAAAGGAAATAGACTCCCAGGAAGTCCAGGAAGCTCAGCGAGTCCCAAAGAAGTGGGACCCAAGGAAGCACACACCGAGGCACATCATCATTACATTACCCAAGATGAAAGATAAAGAGAATCTTAAAAGCAGCAAGAGAAAAGGAGACCGTTACCTATAGAGGAGTTCCCATAAGACTGTCAGCTGATTTCTCCAAAGAAACCTTGCAGGCAAGAAGGGTCTGGAAAGAAGTATTCAAAGTCTTGAATGACAAGGACCTATATCCAAGAATACTCTATCTGGCAAAGCTATCATTTAGAATGGAAGGGCAGATAAAGTGCTTCCCAGACAAAGTCAAGTTAAAGGAGTTCATCATCACCAAACCCTTAATAAATGAAATATTAAGGGGACTAATGTAAGAAAAAGAACTTGATCAAAAATATGAACAGTAAAATGACAACAAACTCACAACTATCAACAACTGAACCTAAAAAACCAAAACAAACTAAGCGAACTGCTGGAACAGGAACAGAATCACAGAAATGGAGGTCACATGGAGGGTTATCAGTGGGGGAGGGAGAGTGGAGAATGGGGTTAAAGGTACAGGGAATAAGAAGCATAAGTGGTAGGTATAAAATAGATAAGGGGAGGTTAAGAACAGTATAGGAAATGGAGAAGTCAAAGAACTTATATGTACGACCCATGGACATGAACTAAGTGGGGGAATGCTGGTGGGAGGGGGTGTGCAGGGTGGAGGGGAATAAAGGAGAGTAAAAAAATGGGACAACTGTAATGGCATAATCAATAAAATATATTTAAAAGATAAAAATAAAAAACTGGCTCCTAATTATGTTATTCATAAACTTAATTTAAAATAGTTTTTGAAAATGTACACTGGGTAAGAAGTCCAGAAGTATCTGGGTAGCATAGGGAATTCAACCTTGGATGGTAATTTACTATAGTTAATTTTGATTTCTGTGTGTAAAATTGGCATGTTTTGATTGTATTAGTTGTCATTTTGAGTATTGACCCACACCCGGACCTTACAGTCCCCAGGCACAGTGAAGAGTTGTTTTTTTAACCACCTCTTTGTTCTGAGTGATGTAGAGAGGCCCTCTGGTAGCCTAGCTTTCCCATGTTTCGTTAAGGGGAGGTATAGAGGTCCACAAATTATGTCAGGAAATCTCTAGTGCTTTCCTACCTTTTTTCTTCCACTCCTTTTTTCTGAACCACTTCCCTTCTGTTGTACTGAGTCCGTTTCGTCATTACTATCACTGACTCTCCTAAAGCATCCGCAAAGCCTTTTTTTCTTTATCCTTTACATCTATAGTCTATTTTCCCACCATATTTTGGGTACCATTTTTACATTGTTCCTGGCATTCTTCCCCTTAACTTCCTTTTGAGGTTTTCTACCAATTCATCCCCTTCATTTGTGACTACTTTTGTAGTCTCTTAAAGATCCTTTTTTTATCTATTGTAATTTTTTTCTCTCTACATTTCATTTAAAATTTTCTTTTCACACCCATTTGTTAAAGATCTTTCTGTCCACTTTTCTGACTTTCTGATAAGCCTCATTAGAATCGCAGGCTTCTTGTGACAGGTGATCCCCATCTGGCTGCAACTTAAGCTCCAATGTTTTTGTCCTGTGTTTAATGTCTTCTTTAGCACACATTCTACTTCATTAGTTTTTTAAAATTAATTTATTTAACAAATGTTTTGCGCTCTCCCGTATTATGTCAGTGTGTGCCCTGGGATCTAGGGTAGCTAGTATAGTACTTGTTTGTTTTTAAGGTGATTTTCATACATAATTTTCATAGCAGTCCTGTGAGGTAGTATCTCAGTTTTGTATATGAGTAAATTTAAACTCAGAGATACTAACTTATCTGACGTCATACAGCGAATAGCAGCGGAGCAGTCAGCGTCGCTTGGATCCAGATCCTGTCGTTTCCCTACTAGTGACGTAAAAATAGCCAGTGGGGAAAAGTTACCTGTTTAATCCCATTTGATATTCTGCATTATGATTTGTTTATAATACTGGATCGCTGGCATAATGGGGATGGATGGAGAACAAGTAGGTGCGATTTATCGTTATCATTAGTTGACTAAATTCCTAGGGTTTCTCTGGATAAAACTTTTGTGTTTTTACTTTCTTTAGGCATTTGAGAACAACCTTTTCCGCGCCCCAATTTATCTTCATAAGATGCCAGAAACTGATTTCCTTATTATTCGGACAAGGCAAGGTTACTATATTCGGGAATTAGTGGATATCTTTGTGGTTGGCCAGCAGTGTCCCTTGTTTGAAGTTCCTGGGCCCAACTCCAAAAGGGCCAATACACATATTCGAGACTTTCTCCAGGTAAGAAGGAGGGGATAGGGAGGGGATCAGGATATACGTAAAAGTGGGGGAGCCGAGCAAATACACACAGGTGTGTGTATTTGGGGGCACATCAGGAGAGATCAAAACAGATAGGGGCTTAGCAGAGGAAGGGGCCCTGGGGACTTTTATCCTTTACCTTGCCACATAAAAAAAATTTGGTTTGTTGGGCAGGTTTTTATTTACCGCCTCTTCTGGAAGAGTGCAGATCGACCACGGCGGATCCGGATGGAAGACATTAAAAAAGCCTTTCCTTCTCATTCAGAAAGCAGCATCCGGAAGAGGCTAAAGCTCTGTGCTGACTTCAAACGCACAGGTCATACATCGTGACTAATTATTTGTCCTCTCTGCCTCTTTCCAAGAAAGGAATTAGGACTTTAAGTTAAAGGATGAGCATACGGCTAATGAAATAGAAATAGAAACTGACAGTCAGCAGAAGGAGGGGGTAGCAAGTCTTTCGCTTATGGAAGCCCTGATTGCTTTTTGACTTTACCTTCCAGGAAATTCAACATGATTGGTGGGTGTCTTATGTGAGATGTAGGAAACCTAGCAGCAGGGATTTTCTTGGCTAATCAGGCTGACTGCGTCTAGGCCCGGTACCGCCTCGGCCGTTGCCTGGTCCAGCCCTGGCTTGCTCTCCCTGTTGCTGTCGATAAAACGGCCTTTGGAATTCAGAGCAGCCTCATTCTCTCTCTGTATCTTTTCTAGGAATGGATTCAAATTGGTGGGTGCTGAAGTCTGATTTCCGTCTGCCAACCGAAGAGGAGATCAGAGCGATGGTGTCTCCAGAGCAGTGCTGCGCTTATTACAGCATGATAGCTGCAGAGCAGCGACTGAAGGCGAGCATCTTCCTCTTGGGCGCTGCCCGCGCCGGTGGGCTTTTTTGCAGAGAGACAGGATGAAGCCCATGCTCACTGGTCTAGAAATCATGGTCACTAGGTTATTACCAGTTACTTGAAAATTCCAGCTGTCTGAGGTACATCGGTTCTGGGGAAGACTACGGCGTAGCCAAATACCAGTGGAACGGCTTAATGAGGGACTTAGGGCAGATTGTTTCGCCTTGAAAATGGTTGCTCATCCACTGGGTGGTGACTTCAGACTCTCTTCTTTACAAGACAGGTGTGTAGGCAGGGGGAGCATTTCTCAGTTTCCCACAGCTTTCCAGGTGGACAGAGATGATGGCGATGCTGCACATGTGGCTTAAAGAAACACAGTATCCTTACAAGGCCAAAATACCAACGATCTGGCCAGGGCGAGATCGTACAACTCTGTCCCATTGAGTTAATGAGCATTTCCGTTTAGCTTCCTGTGTATTCTGATAACCTAAGGATGTAGGATGGTGACAGATACAGCAGAGGTTTTACAGAATCCGTTCTGTATCCAAAATGTGCTTTGACGTTCTGTACTTGGTATTCAGTGAGACTCGTGCGTTGCGTTTTCTAATTTATTGATTTGTGGATGGATTTGTCTCCTGCCAGGATGCTGGCTATGGCGAGAAGTCCTTTTTCGCCCCAGAAGAAGAAAATGAGGAAGATTTCCAGATGAAAATTGATGATGAGGTAAGGCTTTACACTGATTTTTATTAGTCCATCCCATTTATCTTTTTTAAAAAACAGCTTCATTGCGATAGGATTGACATAGAATAAACAGCACATATTGGAAGTGTACTGTTTGGTATGGTTTGATGTATGTTTGTACCTCTGAAATCCTCATGGCGAGATGATAAGTGTATCTGTCACTCCCAAAAGTTTCTTCATGCCCCTTTGAGATTCTCCTCCCTACCCTCCCTGTCCCCTGACAACTACTGACCTGCTTTCCGTCACTGTAGTTTTCATTTCCTAGACTGTTAGACCAATGGAATCATATCGTATACACTCTTTCTTCTTTTTAAATGTGCTAAAATGTACATAATATAAAATTTACCATCTTAATCTTTAAGGGTGTAGTTCAGTAGTGTTAGTACATTCACATCGTTGTACGTCCAGTCTCCAGAATTCTTCATCTTGTAAAGCTGACACTCTAGTATCCATTAAACAGTAACTCCCCAGCCCCGCCTTCCCCAGCCCCTGGCAACCACCATTCCGCTTTCCATCTCTCTATGAATGTTACTACTCTAGCTTCTTCTCCAAAGTACAATCATGTAGTATTTGTTTTTAATGTGACTGGTTTATTTCCTGTAGGATAGCATCCTCAGGATTTGTCCATGTTGTGATGTGTCCGAATTTCCTTCCTCGTAAGGCTAAGTGATGTTCCATCGCTTGTTTGTTTATCCGCCCTTTGATGGACGGCCGTTTCCATCTCTTGGCTATTGTGAGTAGCGCTGCTACGGACATGGGTCTGCAGATTCCTGTTTAAGACCTGCTTTGAGTTCTTTTGCATAGATACCCACAAGCGGGATCACTGGGTCATGTGGTAGCTCTAGTTTTAGTTTTTCTTGAGGAACAGTGATAGTTTTCCAAAGCAACTGCACCATTTTATCTTCCAATCAGTGGTATGTGACAGTTTCCGTTATTTCATACTTTTGCCAATACTTGTTTATTTGTTTTTGTTTTTTTTTGATAGTAGCCATCCTAATGGGTGTGAAGTGGTATCTCACTGTGGTTTTGATTTGCATTTCCCTAGCGATTAGTGATGTTTATCATCTTTCCATGTGCTTGTTGGCCATTTGTACAGCTTCTTGTAAAAAGTGTCTGTTCAAGTCCTTTGCCCATCTTTGAATCGGTGTTTGTTTTTTGTTGTTGAGTTGTAGGAGTTCTCTATATGTTCTGGATATTAACCTTTCATTAGATGTTATGCAAATATTTCCTTCCATTCTGCAGGTTGCCTTTGATGCAGCAGTGTTTTTCATTTGGATGTAGTCCAGTTTATCTAATTTTACCTTTGTTGCTTGTGCTTTTGGTTCCACACCCAAGAAATCATTGCCAAATCCGGTGTCATGAAACTTTCCCCCTGTGTTTTCTTTTAAGAGTTTTATATTTTTAGATCTTATGTTGAGGTCTTTGATCCATTTTGAGTTGACTTTTATATATGTCGTCAGGCGAAGGTTCAACTTCATTATTTTGCATGCGGATATTCTGTTTCCCCAGCACCATTTGTTGAAAGTATGTATTCTTTTTTGTCTGTCTTCTTTAAATCTGTAATTAGGTTGAGATTCATGTAAGTTCTGTGTATGGATAGTTTTACTGTTTTAGATCTTACGTTTCTCTTTTTAAAAGATTTTATTTATTTTAGAGAGGGGACGGGAGGGAGAAAGAGAGGGAGAGAAACATCAAGGTGTAAGAGAAATATCGATAGATCAGTTGCCTCTTACGTGCCCCAACTGGGGACTTGGCCTGCAACACAGGCTGGTGCCCTGACTGGGAATCAAACCAGCGACCTTCGGATTTGCAGGCCGGCACTCAGTCCACTGAGCCACACCTGCCAGGGCTAGATCTTATGTTTAGATCCATTTTGAGTTCATTTTTGCACAGGGTGCGTGGTATAGATTTAGACTCTTTTTTGCATATGAAATAGCCAATTGTTCTAGAACCATTTGTTAAAAAGTTGAATGATCTTTTAAAAGAAAAATGTGATCATTCCACTGTCTTGGCACAAAGACATCCTTTGGGTCCTTATTTCTTTCAGGAAGAAGTCCTTCACGTGATTTGCAAGGATCTACATGATTTGGGTCTTGTATATAACACGAACCTCCTCTCATCTCCAGTCGTTGCCCACCTTATGCTCTAAGCGGCAGACATACTAAAACTCAATTAGTTCCCTAAATTTCTTTTTGTTGCCTTTTGGGATTTTGTGACTGCTATTCCATCTGCCTAGAATATTTTCTCTCCACTCCTCTATCATCTCACCTTCTTCTAACGAGTTACATTCTCTCAGCTTTCCCTGACTCTTGCCCTCACTCTCACCTTTCATTCAGATTGGTTCATCATCGTTTCTGTCTCTGTGTACATACATACAGTACTTCATTCTCTGCTGTCATGGCACCAATCGCGCAGTGCTGAATTCGGTTGGTTGGTTGTCTCTCTTCCTCACTAATACGAAGTCCATGAAAAAGGAGCACTGGCATGTGGTAGTCATTCAATCAGTCACTCAGTGAGTGAGTGAATGATTGTAAATGAGGCCAGACAGAGTAAGTAAAGAACCATTGGGCGTTCCCTTCTCTCGAGTTGCAGTAAAAAATGATTGGATGTCTAAGAATCTCAGAAATTAGGGAGTCCGTTTGAGTGGCCTTCAAGATAAAATCTTGAATCTAGAGAATTGGCCACTTTCTGGCTAGTTATGTATATTCTTGACTGACCTTGCCTTAATTCCCTGGTTATTTCGTAGGGTTGGTAAACACTATTTAGGGTCCCGGGAGAAGACCGGCCTTTGTTACCAAATCAGTGGCAGAGGTAGTAGAATGGACTTCGGTTTAGTGCTGTTGGGGTTGGGGTCAGTGCTGTGTAAAGCATGCTTATCATCTAATTCTGAGACTATACAGGTCATTCTAAAGCTATTTGAGTCACTGGACAATCAGATGCAGCCATCAAGCTCACTCACCTCTTTGCACATCCTGAGGGTGGGGACAACACCGAAAGCTCTCACTTAAGCCCAAGGGATATGGGGCTGGAGGATATCACTGTTTCACATATTCCTCCTCACACTGTCTGAGAACTTGGATCTCTACTTAATAACATGATTCGAGTACTGCAGGAAAGAAGAACAGCGAGCTGAGTACCGGGTAGTTTTGTGTAAATATTGAACTTTGTGGACAGTTTAAGAAGGCATCAAATTGTATATTATTGTAATTACTCCAGCCATCTAAGTTTGACTAGGCATACAGCAAAGTTTCCTGCAGCCTCTAGAATCTTTTTTTAATACCTCAGGTCCGCACTGCTCCTTGGAACACCACAAGGGCCTTCATTGCCGCCATGAAGGGCAAGTGTCTCTTGGAGGTGACCGGGGTGGCAGATCCCACAGGGTGTGGTGAAGGATTTTCCTATGTGAAGATTCCAAACAAACCAACACAGCAGAAGGTGAGACGGTCTGAATTTCTAGAAGGCGAAAGTCAAGGGAGGAGGAAACGGAGGTTAAATAGTGGAGATGAACGGGATGGAGGACCTGGAAAGCAGTTTAGGTGACAGGATGAACTTAAAATAGACATCGATTATAAGGAGTTAAACTTATTGGGATTCTTATCTGTTCTGTTTTATTTCGCTTTGGGGGTAGGATGATAAGGAACCGCAACCAGTCAAGAAGACGGTGACTGGAACAGATGCTGACCTCCGTCGCCTCTCTCTGAAAAATGCCAAGCAACTTCTGCGTAAATTTGGTGTGCCCGAGGAAGAGGTAGGTGTGAAAGAGGAAGGCTTAAAGGACCAATCGGTGTATTTGGGGGATGGGGGGGGACTTTTATACTTTCTGTTAGAACCATAGTTTTGTGGCATGCTGAGCTTCAAGGTTTTCACTCAACCCCAAGAAAATGGCCATTTGTATAAAGAGGGAACAGCTAGGAGGCAAATGTAAGGAACTAGCTGAAGAATTTTGTGGTGTAAGTTGTAGGGCACTGGATCTTGGATACCGTTTCAGGAGTTAGCTTTCCCAAAGCTTTCTGATTAACCTGTTTTGGGTGAAATTTTTTGTCTACCTCTCTGTGTGCGTTAGTTTGATCTTCGTGATCCCTGAATGATTTGTGTATGTGTGTGTCTGTCTCTCTTTGTAGATTAAAAAGTTGTCCCGCTGGGAAGTGATCGATGTGGTGCGCACAATGTCAACAGAACAGGCCCGCTCTGGAGAAGGGCCCATGAGTAAATTTGCACGTGGATCAAGGTTTTCTGTGGCTGAGCATCAAGAACGGTACAAAGAGGAATGTCAGCGCATCTTTGACCTACAGAACAAGTATGTTCTTTCAGTGTTGCAGAGAGTCCAAGCTGGAAGGGGGCGTGGGGTCCCAGACGCTATTTAATAACGAATAGTTCACCTAATGATGTGACTTAGGTAGTCAGGTGTCTAGATTTCAGGGTCGGTCGGATCTGTTCATAATACCGCTAGAGTACCTACTCCCTTCAAAGCAACTTGGCAAAGGGTTTGAATGGCAAGAGGTGCTAGGTTTGACCTTCGGCTCCCCGGCAGCTGTCGTGCTCTACTTGGGTCCGGAAACCGCCACCGCGGTGCTAAGGGGCAGGTGTGTTTTTTCTGAAGGCTTTCTGGTGAGGGAACGGTCATACCCTATTAAAAATGAGCAATGTGCTGACTGTTTTTCAGGAATTCTGAATATGAAACGCCATACTGATTCGCATTTCAAACTTGCCTTGTTCACTAAGTGTCCAGGAAAGCTTCGGAAAGCTTTTCTGTTAGGGGCCCGTATCTGAGCGGATTTTGAGTATTCCTTTTTAAAACTGATTTACCGCTTTCCTACTCTTGCCTAAAACTGTATTTGTTCAGCTCTTTCATATTTCCCCTCTTCTTAGTTTAACATTTTCTTTTTCTCCTTTTAGGGTTTTGTCATCCACTGAGGTCTTATCAACTGACACAGATAGCAGCTCAGCTGAAGACAGTGACTTTGAAGAAATGGGAAAGAACATCGAGAATATGTTGCAGAATAAGAAAACCAGCTCTCAGCTGTCACGTGAACGGGAGGAGCAGGAGCGGAAGGAACTGCAGCGGATGCTACTGGGTGAGGCTAGTGGCTTCATAGACAGACAGACAAAAAAGAAAAGGATTAAAAAAGTATAACTCGCTCCACACTAATAACTGAGGCAAAACCATAGGCAGAAGGAGCAGGGGATGGGTGCAGAAAAACCTGTAAATATGGTAGAGATGACTGACAACTGGACTCCAGGTTTGTCTGTGGGGCACAAATTGAGGACATGCCGCAACCGTGCTTCTGCTTCTGTCTGTGCCAGGCCTGGGCAGGCCAGGGTTAGCAGCGCTGTGCATCAGGTGAGCTTTTCGGGCATTCATCCTGGACGGTAAGAGTTTAGTACAGAATCCGTGGATGAATTTGGAGGGTGGTTCTTGAATCCTCTGAAATCACGTGTAAAACTCCGGGCAAGTGTGCCATTTCTGAGGAGGAGATCCATGACTTTCAGAAGATTCTCAGAGGAGTTTTAGACCCTAAAAAAGGGTTTAAAATAACCGACCAAAAATTGTAGAAGCTGAGCGTGGGAGTGATAACGTCCTGAATTGGTTTGGGATATGGACATTGGGAATGAAAAGAGGAGAAAAACCAAGGTGACCTTGAGCGTTCATTCCGGACTTGCTAGAAAGATGGTGGCACCATTGATTAAAGTAGTAAATTTTAAAGAAAGAAGCAGTATTAAGAAGGGAAGGTGCAATGTGTGGAATTTGAGGTCCCCGTGACCCTTCCCAGTATGGAAGTTAAACAGGCGGGTGAAAACATGGATGTAGATACTGAGAGAAGATAAAGGCTGAAGATGGAGGTTTACGCGACTGTTCTCACGCCTAGCTTTCCCTTTGTTTCCTTCTCTCTGGAAAAGCTTCGCGTAATCTTGTTATCCTGACTACTCTGTAAAGATGTGATAAAGCCTTTTCAGCAGGGCGGTCCTGGGCCAGCAGTATCTACATCACATGAGAGCTTGTTACAAAGGCAGAATCTCAGGCCTCACCCCAAATCTGCTGAATTAGAATCTGTAGTTTAACGCGATCCTCAGGCGATTCTTACTCACTCATGTTCAAGTTTGAGAAGCATACGCCAGGCCTTGAGACTCGCAGTTTGTTTCTGTGGTATCATTTTCCCCGCTAGCTGCTTGCGTGTTTCTCTCTACCGTGGTCATCAGCCGCTTCCTGCTTGGACTTTGCTTGCGTTCTTGTCAGTACGGCTACTGCTTTTCTGTCCGCTGTTACAAACACGTAGTTGTTTGAGATCCCTCCAGAACTTTATACTTACAAAAATGGGAACATTGGCGGTGGTAAAATGAAGTCAGGAAAGGACAAATCAGTGTTTCTGGGGGATGGTGGCGACTTTGACACTCTCTGTTAGAACCGTAGTATTGTGGCATGTCGAAGCTTCAAGGTTTTCACTCAGCCCCAAGAAAATGGCCGTTTGGGTGGTAGGGGGAATGTGTGGAAATCTTTTTCTGCCTTGCAGCAGCAGGCTCAGCAGCAGCAGGAAACAATCACAGAGATGATGACACAGCTTCTGTGACTAGCCTTAACTCTTCTGCCACTGGCCGTTGTCTCAAGATTTATCGTACTTTTCGAGATGAAGAGGGGAAAGAGTATGTTCGCTGTGAGACAGTCCGAAAGCCAGCTGTAATAGATGCCTATGTGCGCATACGGACCACAAAAGATGAAGAGTTCATGTGAGTTTCACTCACTGCTCTCCAGTGTGATGAGAATGATAATGGTGGGGACTAGGAGTGAGGGTGGGCGCTTTGGTTTCAGTGACCAGGATTCTGCACAGTTGTCTCTGGAAGTCCGTTGATTGGGAACCAACTTGCCTTTTCGATCTTTGGGTTTGAATAGAGCCAAATCACAAGGAGAATTCCAGATTTGGCACAAAATAAAGGCATGTTTTCAGTTCTGCCTGGGTCCTTTGCCTTTTGGTTAGCTAGTTGGTTGGTTGGCAAAAGTCTTAGGGATCACTCTCATTCTGAGAGGCGTGCGACTCTGGCAGTGGAAGGCTGAGGAGTGGGGGAGCTGGGAATGCCAGGCAGCTCCTTTTATTTCAGTATGGATGACTTACTGTAGTTCGGAGATGTTTAGCTATTAGGACAGTCTTCTTGGTTTAGGTTTGCTTATGGTCCTGTGACTTCCCCCCGCCCCACTGTTCCGCAGTCGAAAATTTGCCCTTTTCGATGAACAGCATCGAGAAGAGATGCGAAAAGAACGGCGGAGGATTCAAGAGCAGCTGAGGCGACTTAAGCGGAACCAGGAAAAGGAGAAGCTTAAGGGGCCTCCGGAGAAAAAGCCAAAGAAATTGAAGGAGCGTCCTGACCTAAAAGTAAGTATCGTGCGGTGTGATCATAACTAACGAGGCCAAGAAGGAGGCATATCTTTACCCTTAGGTTTTGGGATCGTTCCTTGCTGGGAACGAGGGCGGTATCGTTGAAAGCTAGTCTAAATTGACGTAGCTCCCTGAGTGTTTTCAGTACTGGTACGACTGGTACCAACAACACCAGACCTAATCTGATGCCATTAGGTGTCATTTCATGTTTCACCCATTGGAAATATTTTCTAGGAGTTGAGATAGGTTTGGTGCGTTTTTAATTGTGCACATTTACGTACACATGTACATAGACACACATCTTGCTTTTAAATTGTATGTTTTGAAGCAACAGAAATGTAAAATACATGTTGCTTTGTATGACTTAGGTAGGATTCCAGATATTATTATGCAGGGTAACTGTAACGTGTACCACAAAATGAGACAACTGTGGTACAGTGGAAAGAGCTGCGGGCTTGCAAACAGAAGACCTGGATTCAGGTCTCGCTGCCTTTTAACAGCTCTGTGCCCTTAACCTCACCAAACCTGTTTCTCTTCTATAAAATGATACCCGCCTTACAGGGTTGTTGTATGTAAGTGATATAATGCACGGGAGGCACTTTATAAACTATAAAATTCTCAACAAATTTAAACTGCTGTTAACGTGAGGTGATTACAATATTTTCATGTTCCTTGTATCATAAATCCTTTCTCGTATCATAAATATGATAAAGTTTTGACCTCTTTTTACACATGAAAATGGAGTCAGTTACACACTGAGATGGGGACTTGGTGTTTATTATTTAGCCAGTTTCTTGGGGCTGGGAGTGTGTCCGTGCTGGCTGTCTGTGCTGACGAAGGCAGCCTTGGGCCCCCGACAGCCTTTCTTCTGTATATTTACTGTTTTCATAGTTTACAGCTTAAACTGAGGGTGGACATTCTCACCCTTTTCTTTCTTACTTGGCTTTTAAAGAAAAGTTTGTTCTCTATCTTTCTAATGTGTCCTTTCCATACATGCACCATTGTCCAGTGCCTTCTGGTTGAAAGCTGTTTTAACAGTTCTTTTTTAAAAAAATTTATTTATTTTTAGACAGAGGGGAAGGGAAGGAGAAGAGAGGGAGAGAAACAGCAATGGGTGGCTGCCTCTCACGCATCCTCTGCTGGGGACCTGGCCCGCAGCCCAGGCATGAGCCCTGACTGGGCATCAAACCGGCGACCCCTTGGTTCGCAGGCCGGCGCTCACTCCACTGAGCTACTCCAGACAGGGCAACAGCTCTTTCTGAACAAAAGTTCTGAGCCTACCTTTGTTTCTCTCCCGCCTTGTATGCCCTGTATTTTGCTGTGTATAATGTGCACTTTTTTGCCCAAATTTTTGAGGGAAAAATAAGGATGTGCATTATACATGGGTGGTACCTAAAATCCCTTGTTTTGTGACTTATAATCAGTGGTTACATAAAATTTCTTATACCTTAATATGTTAAACATGCTAAAATTTCTTTATAATACAAAAAACAAGTATCTAAATATAAATAATTGAATTAAAAAATTAAAACAAAAGATCTTTTTAAAAAGATTTTATTTATTTTATTTTTAGACAAAGGGGAAAGGAGGGAGAAGGAAAGGGAGAGAAACATCAGTGTGTGGTTGCCTCTCATGTGCCCCCTACTGGAAACCTGGTCCGCAACCCAGGCATGTGCCCTGACTGGGGAATCGAACCGCTGACCCTTTTGTTCACAGGCTGACGCTCAATCCACTGAGCTATACCAACCAGGGCTAAAACAAAAGATTTTTTTCCTGAAAGTTGGGCCAAAGACGTGGATGTGCATTCTACACGGCAAAATATGGTATTTCTTTTTTAGCAGTTTCGTTTAACTTTCTTTTTCCTTTTTAAAAAAAGCTTTTATTTATTTACTTTTTAGAGAGAGGCGAAGGGAGGGAGAAAGACAGGGTGAGCAAGAAACATGAATGTGTGGGAGATACATAGATTGGTTGCCTCTTGCACGCCCCCAAATGGGGAACCTGGCCCGCAACCCAGGCATGTGCGCTCACTGGGAATCAAACCTGCAACCTTTTGGTTTTCAGGCCACGCTCCATCTACTGAGCCACACTAACCAGAGCTAACTTTATTTTTCTGTGCCAAAAACAATTCATTGAAAGTTCTTTTCTGGAAAGATCATAGGCTGAACTATTTATTTTTGTATGTATTTTTTCTGACATTTATACTTTTCCTCCTGCAGCTGAAATGTGGGGCTTGTGGTGCCATTGGGCACATGAGGACAAACAAATTCTGCCCCCTCTATTATCAAACAAATGCTCCACCTTCCAACCCTGTTGCCATGACCGAGGAGCAGGAGGAGGAGTTGGAAAAGACAGTCATTCATAACGATAATGAAGAACTCATCAAGGTTGAAGGCACCAAGATTGTCTTGGGGAAACAGCTGATTGAGAGGTAAGGGATAACAAGCAGGCAGGAAGTGCCACGGAAGAGTTGTGTTGGCTGTTGGTGATATTGATGGGTGGCAGGGGTGGGCGTGATTTATTCTCTGATGTGGAACTGAGGGCGTCGGAACTTCGATGGATTTTCTTCCATAATTCTTGCCAGTAATGAAAATCACAAGCTTTTGTTGGAAGGCACTTACTAAGTTTTACCACTTATCCTCAGTTATCCTATTTATAAAATAAAACCACCCTTCGCAGGGTAGTTATGAGGATAAAAATGAGAGCCCTGGCTGGTGTGGCTCAGTGGATTGAGTGCTGGCCTGTGAACCTTAGGGTTGCTGGTTCGATTCTCAGCCAGGGCTTATGCCTGGGTTGTGGGCCAGATCCCCAGTGGGGAGGTGCATGAGAGGCAACCACACATTGGTGTTTCTCTCCCTCTCTTTCTCCTTCCCTTCCCCTCTGTCTAAAAATAAATAAATAAAACCCTTAAAAAAATGAGAGAGACTGTATAAAGCACAGTGTCTGGCAATATAGTAGATGCTCTTTCTGTCTTACTTCCAGGCACTCATGAGTAATTATTTGTAAGGTCTCTAATCTCAGATTTTTAATCTAAAAAAAAAAGGTTTTACTTATTTATTTTTAGAGGGGAAGGGAGGGAGAAAGAGAGGGAGAGAAACATCAATGTGTGGTTGCCTCTTGCGTGCCCCCTACTGGGGACCTGACCCACAACCCAGGCATGTGCCCTGACTGGGGAATCGAACCAGCGACCCTTATGGTTTATAGGCCAGTGCGCAATCCACTGAGCTATGTCAGCTGAGGCTGCAGTCTTTAGCGTAAGGCTATAACAACTTGATAGTTACTATTACACCTGAGAAAGTTAACATCCATTAGGTAGTATGGTAGTAAGATCTCATATCCCAGTGTTATGCAGATGTCCTTAGTTGTCTCAATGTCCTTTATTGCCTATCCCCAAATTCAGGATCCAGTCCCAGTTCAGACATTATTTTGAGTCTCTTCTAATCTAGAACTGTCCTTCCCACCTTTCTTGGTTTTCATGACATTGAATTTTTTTTTTGAAGAGTCCAGGCCAATTGTCTCATAAAATGTCCCACATTCTGGATTTGTCTGGCTGTTTTCTCATTAATTATATTCAGATTAAATGTCTTTGGCAAGATTACTACATAGGTGGTATTATGTAGTTAATACACTGCAGCAGGATGCTCACAATATCAGGTTTTCTTAATTTTTAATCAGCTTGTTTGTTAAAGTGATGACTCCAGATTCCTCTATAACAGAGGTATGTTTTTCCTTTTGTAATTAATATGTAGGTGAATATCCTGTTCCCTAACAGTCATTCTCTCAGTAGTTTTAGCATCTATTGATGATCATTGCCTAACTCAGTTATTACATTGGGGGTTGCAAAACAATGGTCTGTTTCTAATTGTAGAATTATTTCTACATTAAATGGCACTCTATAAAGAAAAGCATCCCCTCCGTTTTTATTTTTATTTTTTTCCATCACCATTTGCCCCCTCCCCCACCCCATACCCTCTTCCACCTCCATCCACCCCTCGCCCCTTCCCTTCCTTTTTGAGTACTACTTCGGATTCTGAAAATTTTCCTTTGTAAACTTAACCTCATCATTAATTTTGATGCTCATGTTGTCCCAAATTTAACCCCTTCAAACTAGATTCTGTCTGCTTTGAAATGACCCTATAAAACTTTGAGAACTTCTTTGCTTTCCAGCACCAGATGTTCTAGGCTCTCTTTGCAATTTCCCTGTCCCAGACCTAGAATCAGCCATTTCTCTAAGGGAGGCCCGGTTCCATTTATTACGGAGTGCTGTTTAGAAACCAAGATCTAGATGTCATTGCTTCTAGGCTCTTAGTGGACAGAACTAGGAAATATACATGTATGGGAAATCACAACTTCATAGGGAGACCTCCGTTTCAAGCTGAACATGGAGATTCTTCCTCAGCTCCCTCTGTTTCACGTTTTCTCTGGTTCCCAACATCAATATATTTATTCATTTGCTTTGTCCTCTGGCATATACAAAAGAGTTTGAGAATTCCAATTCCAATATCACTACCGACTACAGACCTATAAAGTAGAGTCAGGTGTTTCCTGTAGCTTGTTGTCCTTGGACTGTATGCCACTGAAGTTGTACAGTCAGGATATTATATTCAAAATATGTTCGAGTCCTTTTTTGTGTATATTTTAAAACTTGATATTCAGTTACATTCGTTTCTGATTCTTGTAAGCTTTGTACTTTTTTTGCACCCTTGTTGATTGAATTGATCAATACTGTAATAGTCATGTTTTGAAGCACACTAGAAAAGGAAATTTTTCTAATTTTCCAGTCCTCTTCATCCCATACAGTGGAAGGGAAGAAGGTGGATGGACTTGTAATGATTGAAGGAAAGTCAGACCAATTTGTTTGTTTGTTTCTTTCTTTATTTGCAAAACCAGTTGTTAATTTGTTCCGTGTTTCCATTCTGAGTAAGTTAAGTTTCCTAGCCCTTCAACCTATGATAGAATGTCAGAGCTAGAAGAATTCTTGAAATTCATTTAGCCCGGCGTCCTTATCTTCTGAATAGGAAGCAGGTGAAGCTGTGGCTCGCCTAGTTCTTTATTAATTTGGAGATCCCGTGAGGCCCTGCCTGACCTGAGCCTTAGATCGCGGATGTCCGGCCTTTGGTTTGGCTTCTCCCTCCCCAGGTTCATGGTCAAGTGCTTTGGACTTTTTCACTCTAGTGGCTTTTTCTTCTGGGGACTAGAAATAAGGACTGCACACTAGGAACGTCTTATTATTGATTGCAGTGCAGATGAGGTTCGCAGAAAATCCCTGGTTCTCAAGTTCCCCAAGCAGCAACTTCCTCCCAAGAAGAAACGGCGAGTTGGAACCACTGTTCACTGTGACTATTTGAATGTGAGTATTTGCATTGCTGCTTTCTGACCAGATGAAATCCTCATTGATTCCCTTAGCCCTGTAAGCCGTGGTTCTGACCCAGCCTTAGATTCGCCCTTTGCCCTTGCCCCGAAAATTATGTAGACTAGTTATTACAAGACTTCCAAGCTCTATTTGTCTAGCCAGAAGAAAGTATTGTTTTTTAATTTGTAGAAGCATTCTGATTCCTCGTTTCTCCTTAGAGACCTCATAAGTCCATCCACCGGCGCCGGACAGACCCCATGGTGACATTGTCATCCATCTTGGAGTCTATCATCAATGACATGAGAGATCTTCCAAATGTGAGTTCATTGCATTCGTATGTACAGTAGGGATGGCAGGGCTCTTTGTTCTGCCTGTGACTTCAGATGCAGGACAGTAGAGTACTGTCCTAGGCACGTGGAACTCCTGATTCTTTGGGATGCAGTTTTTGGGTTTTTTTGTTTTGTTTTGTTTTTTTAAAAGCAGTTTAGTAGAGGCAATAGACTTGCTCCATGAGAAAGAGCCCTTTGAGAGTTGGTGGCCGGGTAGACAGGTAAGATGAGAGAGAATCTCCGGGAATTGGCTCTGGCAAGTATTCTTTGCTTATGGATGGTACTGGCTTTTGTTCGCATAGACATACCCTTTCCACACTCCAGTCAATGGAAAGGTTGTAAAGGACTACTATAAAATCATCACTCGACCAATGGACTTACAGACACTCCGGGAAAATGTGCGTAAACGCCTCTACCCGTCTCGGGAAGAGTTCCGAGAGCATCTGGAGCTCATCGTAAAAAATAGTGCAACCTACAATGGTAAGAATCATCTGTTCTTTGACTGAAGAGGTCACCTTTCCGATGCTTATTTATCCTTCACTAGTCGTAAATTCAGACTAGATCGGACTGACCAAAAGGTCTTAAAATGCATTAGTGATTTTGGGGTTCTGAAAATCAGGTAGTGTACATTTTAGTCATTTGCTATACAATTGACCCTTGAAACAACACGTGTTTGAATTGCGTGGGTCCACCTGTATGCGGTTTTCCAGTTGACCCTGGCGGTTCACGTCCACGTTGTTCCATGAGCCAGCCGGCAGTGGGCACTTGAATATGCAGAGGGCCGACTTAAGTTATGCATGGGTCTTCGGCCGCGTGGGTGGTCAGCACTCCTAACTTCCCCGTTGTTCGGGGGTCACCCATGTAGCGCTTCTTTTTATCACCACTTTTTAATGTATCCTCTGGAGAAGCTGCAGTCTCTCTGTCGGAATGAAACGGCTGCATGGGGGAGCGCTGGGAGAAAGAAGTGGGCCTAGGTACGAAGAAGGGAGAAACATTCATTGTGGATGAAACCCGTGCAGAGTATGTGCTTGTGACCGTATTTGCTGTGTGTGAAATCTTTGATTTGGTCTGTAGACCTATTATAGGGGATGCTCTATGCCCACTGTGCTTAAAAGCTGGAAAGGCAAGGAGGAAGAAATCTTTTTGAACTTTTAAAGGGCGGGGGAGAAACAATACAGCTTCTGCATGTAAAGGATAGTTTTGTGGTTTCCATTGTATCCTTGAGCACAGATTCACACGTAAATGTTGGGATTAAGAGCACAGAGAGAGTATGAGTCATGGCTCTGCCTCTTACTAATTGTGTTACTTTTGACAAGTTATTTAACCTCTCACAGCCTCCTGAGTTTTCTTACCTGTAAACATGTGGCGATAGTAGTACCTAGATTTTAAGACCTTTCATAAGCAGGCCCGATCCATTGATCTAGTGTCATCTCCAGTGACCAGCTCTGACTCCCACTATAGACAGACGCCTGCTATCCTCAACAGTACATTTCACTAAACCTCCTATGCCATTTTTTCATACCTCTGCACAGTCTCTGCCCTCTATCTGGAACGCTCTTCTTCCCTGTCAGTGGCGAATATCCATTCATGCTTCCAGACCAATTCATATCATCTCTTCATGAAGACACATTCAGATATCCCAAAATACCCATTTTTGATCTTCTGTGCACCTCTAGCACAATTAAATGAACTGGCATAGCTTTTATTGTTATATATAAGTATTTGTATATCTGATTGTCCTACCACTTTGTGACTTACTAGAGACTCTCTTATTCACCTTTGTATTTCCGTGGCCTAGCAGACAGAGTGCCAGATACATACAAGCGAAGAATGCATTCGTTAGGCCCAGCTGTCATTCAAGTTGCAAGGATAAATACTTAAAAACCAGATTGGAAGGGAAATGGGAAGGAAAGAGTTGATATTGAAAATACGGAGTTGGAGATATCTGTGGTTCATTTTGGTGGAGCTGTTAGTAGAAAATTAGAAATTTAAAAGCTACAAGTTTTTCCCAGCCTTAACATGCATAACATATAGCAGTGTAAAGTATAGTTACCATGCTTTACAGTACATCCCCAGTGCTTATTTATCTTAGAAATTGAAGTTTGTACCTTTTGACCACCTTCTTCCAATTCTCCACCCTCCCCCCCCCACACACACACCCTCCACCTCTGGTAACGACAAATCTGATTTCTTTCTCCATGAGTTTGGGTTGTTCTTTTTAGGTTCCACATGTAAGTGAGATCATATAGTATTTGTCCTTGTTGTTGCGCGTGTTTGCAAGTGCTTAGAAATTTCTTTCTTGAACTTCGCTTTATTTGGCGCTATTGAGTACTTTTCCCTTCTTTGACACTCTCCTCCCTTTTCCAGGCGTACCGTTTCTAATCCCTTCCTACCTTCTCTATTCTCATGACTTAAGGAGCTACCGTTTATCCACTGATAGCACCGCCTCCAGCCCACACCTCTCTTCTGAACTCCATACTCATGTTTCCGGTTGCCAGCCAAACATACCCATTTTTCAGTGCCCTACTGGAAGCTATCTGGTTGCCTTATTTAGTTAGATTGTTAATATTACCATTCATCTGGTTGCGCAGCCTAGAAATGTTAAGTCCTCCTTCATTCCATTCTCTCTGTTCTGCACTCACAGATCGCTAAGTCCCATAAATTGCACCTTCTAACTTTTGCTGGAACACATCCCTCCCTCGCAGGCTTCATGGCTGCTATCTTAGTTGAAGTCCTTCTCATCTCTTGTTTGATTTCGTGCAACAGCTTCTAAACTTTTCCTATGCTGCTTACCTTAATTCTTCAACCCTGCTGACAGGGTATTTTTTTCTAAAACACAAATTTGAAAAAATTATCCTCCAGCTTAAATCTTCAGTGGCTTTCTGTTGCCTCTGAGACCTTTGCAGTGTGACCCCTCCTGCCTTTCCAAGTCACACTGGCTGTTTTTCCTCCACACATACCTCTCCTCCAGTTGTGGCAAACTGCCTCTGGTTCCTGTTGTGAAATGTGCCACTTAATGTTTCTGAGAATTTTGTCTACTTCTGTGTCTTCGTATACTTTTTCCTTCCTCTGGAACATTTTTCTACCTTATTGTCTACCTCATGGACTTCTCTTCATTAATGACACTGCTCAAATGTCAGTCACAGCAAGCCCTCCCTACTCCTTCTCAGTACACAGATTTAATTGTTGTAAAACAACTTAACGTATTTCATGTGCCACGCCTCCATATTTTATAGCAACCAGTATATCACTCTATTCACACTTATACTCAGTTTTTAAAAACTTCCTTATGGAAATTGTTAGGCACATACAGAACCGGAGAGGACGCTAAACAAATGTCAGTGCACCTGTTCACCCCGTTCAGCAATTGCTGGCCTAGGGCTGATCTTGTTCATTGTTTAGTCTGTGCTTACAGGCATTCTGTTATTTCATCCATAGATACTTTCAGCACTTAAAATCTATCGTATAATGATTTATTTCCATGTCACTCTCTTTGACTAAATCAAGAACTGTCTGAGGTAGGAACCGTATCTTCTCGTTATTCTCATCATTGAATGTGTCATTAAACATTTGTTGAGCGAATAAACAAATGAATGCTAAATTAATTAGTGGTTGGGAAAAGAGCTGAGGTTTAGGCTCTGGGGAACACTTCCACGAAAGACTAAACAGAGGAAGATAAGCAAGGAATTACTTTAAGAAAGTAGTCAGAATTACCGTCTAGATGAAAATGTGCGAAGTACCCCTCTGAGCTTGAATTAGGGCAGCCTTGAGCAGGAAGTGTGTAGAAAATTGGTTCGAGGATTTTCTGAAGCTCTTGTCACGGATTTCAGGGAAACTCAAAGACTGAAACGGGATGGAGATCCTTTTGTGAGAAAGGCTTTGGATTAGCCCTGTGTTGGAAGGACATTATAAACCATGAGCTCTGCAAACGAAAATGGCAGGCATAAATTCTGTTTGCTAAGTGTGGAAAGATTTTAAGCCATGTGTTGATCTCCTCAGCCATCCTTAGACAGATTGTCACTCCCCATCCACAGTATCATTTTCAAGATATTAAAGGCAGCAGTATCAACTCGGGTACTACTCTGTGTGGATATACGCAAATAAGGAAGAGCTAAAATTAGTGTTTTAATTTGTCGTATATCTATTGTTCGTTAGGCACTAAACATGGAGATAAGACCGGTATATCCGTGTGACCCGGCAGCTAGGCTGGCGCCTGGCGCCCATTCAGTGCCTAGGTGTAAAGTCTGGAGAAGTGTTGGCAGCTCTTGCCTCCTTTAATAGTTCCGCCTCTTCTCGTTGCTCTGCGATTTAGGGCCGAAGCACTCATTGACCCAGATCTCTCAGTCTATGCTGGATCTCTGCGATGAAAAACTCAAAGAGGTAAGACTTTAAAATGAGAGAAAGGCAGTGGAATTAGAAGGTGCTGGGTAGCGGGGCTGAAAAAGTAGGGGATGTAACAGAAGGATGAGCACAGAAATGTGGGAGTAGCAGGTTTTTAGTAAGTTAGAGTCTGGGAAGGACCTTAGAAATTAGATACTCCAATCCTTCCTTTTGTAGATGGAAAAACTGAGGTCCATAGAAGAAAATGGCTTGTCCTGGGCATCATGACTATTAAATAGTAGAGCTAAGATTAAAATCTAGAACACATGTGTTTCTTTAGTAAGGGCTGAGGGAAGTGACTTTCTGGGAAGTCATCTGGAGGTAAGAGACTATGATTTGGCAGGGAGGAATTTTAATTTTTTAAAGATTATTTATCTATAGTCCATCTTCTTACCAAAAAAAAAGAAAAATACAGTACCTTACAAGCTTACAAAAATGCAATGATGATAATGATACTGATGTTAGTATTGAAGTAGACACTTCATAAAAGAGGATAATCAAATAACCAATAAACATGAAAAAATTCTCAACTTGATTGGTCACTGAGGAAGTGCAGATTTAAACCATGATTAGATAGATACCACTGCATACCTACATGAAAGGCTAAAAAAAGACTTAAAAAGTTGACAGTACTAAGTGTTGCTGAGGATGTGGAGCAGCTGGTACATAAACTTTTCCCTAATACAACCTGAAATGAATTTATTGGGTTCGATTCCCTTACGCAAAAGTCACTAGTTAACAGTAATGTTTTCAGCGTTTTCAGCAATAGTTTTACCACAAAAACAGCATGCCATTAAAACCTAACTTGGTTAAGGTATTGTTATGGAAGCTAAGGTTCTGATGCCCAGGAACGTATATTTTTGGTGATCTGTAAGAATAGAACACAAAATACCTAAAGGAGTGGTTGGCACAGCATTTGGGGTCCTTTTACTGGAGTATCATTTATCTGGCCTTTTTGCCTGAAACTGCATGACAATTCATAGTTAGACTTTTTGAGGCAGGGGCAATAGACAGCTAAACCTTAAAATTATCCTTAATTTTGGGTGGTGATCACACCTCAGGGAAATCATTGCCTGTCTCGTGCTTTGTTTCATGTCAGAAAGAAGACAAATTGGCTCGCTTAGAGAAAGCTATCAATCCCTTGTTGGATGATGATGACCAAGTGGCATTTTCTTTTATCCTGGACAATATTGTCACACAGAAAATGATGGCAGTTCCAGATGTAAGTGGTCTCCGTGCTAAATATTGTGAAGATAGCGCAGGGGAAAGGAAAGGACAGTAGGGTGTGCATGTGTGTGCATGTCAGGGAGTCTGGAGGGTGGTGCTCATCAATTCAAGCGGGCATACAGATTTAAAAACTTAACTTTTTTGCTCTGTGTATGCATTATCATTGAAATCAAAGAGGCCAGGAGTCTGTGGATATAGAGAGTTGTTTACATTCAGGCTTCGAATGCTCTTGAATAGCCCTGGAGAGAAGTTCGTAGGCCAGCTAATAGGACGCTTTGGGTTTAGAGTTGCCACTTGAAAAATGATAGCATGATACGTACCCAGTGTTTGTTGCCTTTTGTTTCCTTTTTTCTTTTTTGGCTTTTGCAACTTTGTGACAGGGCTACCGTGCTGATTCTCTGTACCATTTTGTTGCAAAGAGCCTGCCTAGGAATTGAGAACTGAGTTTCCTTTTAAAGTGTTGTAGGCATGTGCTGTGTATCTGTAATGCTATAAAACTTCTGGATGGGGCTAGGGAATAAGAAATTTTAATAGTGAGTATGGAGCAGGGGTTCTTACTCTATCAGGGCATAGGAACTCTTGAAGGGATACATGAACCCCTTAAATTACATAGTTTTGTGTGATTATGTGTCTTTGTGGGAAAAGGGTATATAGTTCCATCAGATTCTTAGTAATATCTGTGACCCAATGAAGGTTGATAGTCTCCAATATAAAGAACGGCTTTTATTTAATTTCTCATGCTTTCTTTTTATTAGTCTTGGCCATTTCATCACCCAGTAAATAAGAAGTTTGTTCCAGATTATTACAAAGTGATTGTCAGTCCAATGGATTTAGAGACTATACGTAAGGTGAGTGATTTGATCGAAGATGTCTTTTTGGAATTAAGTAACTCTGTATGTGTATCTAAGTGCCTAATTCTTTTAATCACAGAATATCTCCAAGCACAAGTATCAGAGTCGAGAGAGCTTTCTAGATGATGTCAACCTTATTCTGGCCAACAGCGTTAAGTACAACGGTAGGTATATCTTCTTGTTTTTTCTCCTTCCATTAATCCATCCACCTAACATTAGTTAGCATTATTAAAATTTAGGTGCATAAAGAAGCCTTAAGCAGTGATAGCAGAATCGGTCAGATGCAGCCAGATGTCTTACCCTGCCTTTTAAAAAGCAGGCACATATTTTAGTGTATGTGTGCCGTAAAGTTTATTAATAACTTTTAATGATGAAAAAGGCAATTACTTTTATTTTTTTAAACTGGGGAAAGCACAGAAAAACGAGATGAGAGTAAAAATCAAGTGGATATTACTCTGGACTTTGAGTTGTCACTGCTTTCCGTGAGATATGAAAACTCAACCATGTCCCAGGCCCTGAGATGGCGCTTAAGGAAACGTGTGACTTACAGGCCATGGTGCACTTCCTCAGAGCGTGGAGGTTTTGCTCAGTATATGAACTGATTGAATAACTGATTGAGCACCTAATATATGTTGGCACTGATACTACAAATACAAAATCAAATTAGATGCAGTTTCTGTCCTCACTTGGTTATAGTTTAGTTAGGGAAACAGAAAAGAAAAATTGCAGAACTTAAACATTATTGCTAGATGCACGCAGAGTGCGAAAGAAACCCAGAAACAGGGTCTCTAAATCAGAGTGGGATTAGAAGAAGCTTTCTAGAAAAGAGTTTTCTTAAGCTGAGTTCTAAAGGATCAATGGATTTTACTAGGCAGAGAGAACAGTAATATGTAAAGGCACAGAGAACTGAAATTACATCGTAGGCTTATGAAATAAGTTTTTGGGATTGCAGTTAAGCGTGCAAGTTGGTGAATGACTGGGTATATGTGGAGAGATACCTAGGAGTCAAATCATTGAGGGCCTGTGTACCATATGCCATACTTAAGAGTTTTTACTTTATCCAAAGTGGGAGGACATTGAAGGAAGTAAGCACCGAAATAACAATCCCATATAACTCATTAAGCAGAATGGAAGAGGGAGCTAAGGGCATTTGAGAGAGCATGCTGAGCTCTCAGTTGAAAGTGCACATGATTGTGGGGCTTTTCTTCAGCAATATTCAGCTGCCCAAGTACTGTGACTCTAAGTTTGCCAGATAGAAGGGACAGAGAATTGGAGGGAGGAGGTTATGGAGGGGACAACCAGAAAGACAGATGAGGAAATGGGCGTTCTCAGCAGAGAGAACAGAATGTTCCGTATTGCAGAGGAATGAAAGAACAGGGCAAGTTTGGGGAACTGTACTCGACTAGAACCTGTATATTTCACTAAGGGAAGTGATGGGAGATGAGTCTTCCATTTTCGTTCATCTGGGTTGGGTTAAAAGAATGTACTCTCTCCCTTGTGCTTTTCTTATTGCTCATTGGAATTTAGAGCATGGAAATGCCCTTTGTCAGGTCAGTTACCTCTCCATTATTGTCTCTTGAAGACACCTAAAGCTGTAATCAGCCAGAATTCTGGTAACGGAGTGTTGGTAGGTGCACCGATATCCAGCAATGATTATGACAAATGATACATGAGCAGGAGTGTTAAGAAAGGCTGCCTGGCCTGGTGACGGCTGGCTTCAAATATGAGGAGCTTATGTGTAAAGCGATAAGAAAAATCCAGTAGCTGCTAACTGAAAAATGAGCAGAGGGCAGATGGACAAATCGCAGAAGACAAAAATTAAATAGTTAATGAATATGAGTAAATATTCAGTTGCACCTGGTAATAAAAAAATGCAAATTGAAACAAAGAGGTGCATTTTTTTTCACCTATTGGATGAGTTCATTTTTTTTTTTTAATGGACGTATTCAATGCTAGTGAGGCATATTGCTGTTGGCAGTACAAAATTGTAAGACATTTCTGGAAAGCTCTTTGGCAGCATCGAGAGAGGCTTAAAAATAGTTAAGCAAACAGACTTTATAATCCAGTAGGCTTGAATTTGAATATTGGCCGCGCTGCATAATAGCAATGTAACGCTGGGTAAGTAACTTAGCTTTTGCTTTCCCATCGGTAAGATGGGAATAATGCATTGTGCCCGCCTCACAGGGCTATCGCGAGGACTAAATAAAACGATGCCTGTGAGTGCTGAGCGTGTGGTAGTAGGATAGTAGTCTGTCCTAATCAGAGATGCAGACGGAGACGTTTGTGACGGCGTTATTTATGTTAATGAGAAATAACCTGAATGGTTAATAAATATAAGGGAATGTTTAGTTACTGTGCCATCTGTGTGATGGATTATTATGTAAAGATTGAAAGCTCTTTTTCTGAAAAAAGTCTAATGGCAAAAATACTTGCAATGTTAAGTGAGAAAAGCAAAACACAAAACTGTTTATTTTCATCTCAGTTATACTGATAAAAAAATGTATAGATGCATATCTGCGCACGCGCGCACGCGCACACACACACACACACACACACACACACGCAAGGTCCTTGCCAGATGGCTCACTTGCTGACTCATTTGGAGTGTCATCCTGTACACCAAAAAGTTGCAGGGTACATACCTAGGTTGTAGGTTCGATCCTCAGGCAGCATGCGTACAGGAGGCGACCGATTGATATTTCTCACATTGATGTTTCTCTCTCTCTCTTTCTCTAAAATCAATAAGCAGATCCTTAGGCGAGGCTTAAAAAATATATATGTATGTATATATGTGTATATATGTATGTATGTATATATGTATATCTGGAAGGAAACACATCAATGTGATAATCCTTGGGGACCTGGCCCGCAACCCAGGCATGTGCCCTGGACTGGGAATTGAACCGGCGACCCTTTGGTTCGCAGGCCAGTGCTCAGTCCACTGAGCCACACCAGCCAGGGCAGGATGATGGTAATTCTTTATTGATCACCTACTGTGCTAAACAAATAGTCAAGTGGAGAAGGGTAGGGAAGAAGTTCCAGGCAGAGAGAACAAATACAAAAGTAGATGAGAATGCATCGGATAGGGAAGGGCAAGCAGTTGAGTTTGGCTAGGGTGCGGAGTGGGAGCTAGTTTTGATGGTAAGAGCATCCCACCGTGACTGGAGGGATTTGGAGCCGAAAGGAAGATTGTGCCAGGTGCAGAAGCCCTTGGTGAATG
>PVJD01015017.1:0-26701 GCA_004026545.1 Mormoops blainvillei
GCTCGTACTCCTAGCATTTCTCCAGACAGTCCTTCAATAACTTCCACCCGTGGTGCAGTGGAATCAGGATCACTCCTTGTTTTCCATGGGGCTGAAAAGAACACCTGGCCTGGAGCTGGCGCTCAGTGGCCCTCGGCTGACGCTGCTGAAGATAATCAGGAAGCTGAGGGGGTGCACATCTGTGCAACCAAACTGTCTGCTGCTCTTCATCCACCAGCACCGCCATACGTGTAGAAGGCACTGCCCAGACCCGGAATTCAACCCCTTTAAGTTTCACACGCGGACTCCACTCACAAACAAGCATGAAAGAGCGCTGGAGACTGGACTGGACACTTGGACAGGGCAGGGGCGGGGGAGACAAGGATGGTGGTTACACAGCACAGCCCACAGCAATGCCACCTTCACTACCTCATCAGACACCCAGTGCTGCCCAATTTTTCCTGGGTCCCACCAACCTAGAAAATCACCTCTCTATCTTCCTCCATGCAGCAACTGTCCTCACCGGCTTCTCTCTACTCTTCCTCCAAAATCTCACCTTTAAATTTCTCCCCTTTCTACTTTGCTACCAATCAACCACAGCCTCGTCACCAGACCCTCAGAAGGCTCAGCTCATGACGGGTCCCTCAGATAACAGAGCCCTGTCCTCCTTGTAAGCTGTGTGGCCACCAACTTTGTGACTCAAGCATGGCATTCAGTGGCTTACTCCTTCCTTCAAGCTGTTTGTAAGATATTTTTCCCAAACATGAAGTGCTGTTCACCCCAAGAAGGATTCTGATGGACGAACTTTTCATCAGTTCCCTATTCCTACAGTCGCCACCTCGCTGAGTTTTCGCCACAGAAGGTCGAGGGTGGTAATATCTGTTTTCCAGTCTCCCTGTTGATTTTTGATGCACCCAGCTGTCAGGGCGTCCCCATTCACTATCTATGAGCCAAATAACTTTTGGCCAAGCCCCAGGAAAGGCAACCCATACAAAACAGCTTCCAAAATTATAAGAAATTATCTGGAATGCAAATCCTTCTCAGGGAAATTCCTGACCCAGAGTAGACCCAAGAAACCCAGTGGGCAGGGCTGCCCTGAAGAAAAGGTCCACAAAGTCAGGAGCGTGGCCTGGCCAGTGACCAATCTGTGTTTGCCTAAGGACTTCTCCTGTCTTCGCGCTGAAAGACCCAAGTCCAAGGTACCCCTCAGGCCCAGGCGAACTGGCATGATTGGTCGCTACAGGTTTGAGCCACCTATGATCCTTGCCAAGAACCAGAAGACCATGAGGCCAGCCAGTGAAGCCAAGCTCTATACAAGCAGATCAGGGAGAGAGCAGGCAATGCACTGAGGAGAGACAGTTCAGATGCGGCAGGAAACAGGCTCATCAGAAATAAAGTCGTGGAAGCAATGCTCCAAGAATGAGGACAGACAGCCTCGGGTGGGCTGCCAAGGAGTTTCACCCAGCATGACCGAGGATGTCCACCATGGGTAGGATCCAGATCACCCAGGGGAGGGCGTTAGGAAACTTCCCAAAAGGAGTTCTCTGCTCAGCAGTCAGAGGATAACAGTAATATCCCCAGAAGGCCAGCAAACACAGACACACACACGCACGCTCAGAACCGCTGGTCCCGCCCCCAAAGACCCTCTGTGCCCCAGACAATAGCCCACCCTGAAAACCATCGGCTTAGGTGTGCATGAACCCAGCCAGTCCTCCATGACCATACACAAGCACTCCCTGTTAGCCCCACCTCCCAACAGCCAGTGGTCTGGAGAAAACCCCGTGACACATCACATCTCTATCAACAAAGCAATCATGGACCAGAGAGAGCAGATCTCCTCATGTGAGGAGGAAGTTGAGGACTCACCAGGACTCTGCCAGTCAGTGTCTGGGCAGATATCATCACCCCCGCCCAGTCCTTCACGGAGGTCATCCAGCCGACCTCGGCTGCCACCGCCTCCTCTTTTTCGTCCACTGGCTTGAGAGTGCCGTCAGCCTGGCTTGAGCCATTGTTAATCTTCTGGGCCTCCTGGCAACAGAGAGAACAAGGGTTGAGACTCAGGGACCAAGTGCATTTTAAAAACACAACCTACCCCCCAAAATCAAAGGGTCCTCAGCTAAGGTAGGAACTGGCTTGAAGGTGCAGGGTTAGGAACGAAGGAATGGATCATGGCTTCAGTCGTTTTTTTAATCTTTTTAAAAGAGAATATTTTCTTTATCTCTCCTTAAAAGATCTTTGTGAAAGAAAGAATGAGATTCTTCTCTTCCCATTCGAAAGGGAAAAAAATCACAAGGCTCAGGAGGAAGAGCATCTTGCTGGGGCCCCCACCTGCCCAGCCTTCACGCCCTTCTCACAGGAGTGCCCGATCTTCTCCTTAAGGAATTTCCCACCTCCTCATCTCCTTCTGGGTGGCACAAAAGGGACTGACAGGCCCACGCTGGCTCCAGGAATGGGGACGGCTCAATCATTTCATTCCATCCCCCTGGCAACAGTGACTGGGTCATGGATGGTCACATGATGTGCACCAACCCAATTCAACTCAAGCCCAGGATATTTGCTGGAAAGAGTAGGAAAGGTGATCCTTCCCTGAGAATGAAGGCAGCATAGAGAAAGGCAGAAGTGATGAACTCCTGATGTCATCATTTGAACACCTGAATCCAGCAATGCCCGAAATCCACCCCAGGCCTTTTCAGTTACAGGAGACAATAAATTAGCCTTCATGGCCTAAACTGTGAGTGAGGAAGCAAGGATGACATCATCAGATAACTGAGGCCCGCACTGGGCCTTAAACCGATGCGCCCTCTCCTCCCAGGAACACTCTTCTCCCACAAAGGGCCACAGCCTGCTCCCTCACTACCCTCAGGTCTTTGCTTAAATATTACTATTCCAATGACGTCTTCTCTGGCTACCCTTTTAAAATTGCAACCCTGCCTTCTGACAAAATAGTCTTTCTGCTTTATTTTTCTCCATAGCATTTAAAACCTCTAATATACCCTATAATTCATTTATTTCATTTACTGTCTGCCTCCCCGCAACTGCTGTATCCTGAGTGTTTAAATGAGTGCCTGGAATGCAGTTGGCTCAATAAACATGAATGAATGAATGAATGAATGAATGAATGAATACAGGTATGAGTATCAGCCCCTCACGGACCATGGAACCTGGGCTTAGGGTTGCCAAATGAAATACAGGACAGACAGAAAAATTTGAACTTCAGATAAACGACAAATAAATTGTTGGTATAAGTCTGCCCCCAGACACTGCATGGAACATACTTATACTAAAAAGTATCCATTATTTATCTAAAATTTAAATTTAGTTGAGCTGAGCCCCTTACTCAAATACCCACTGAGATTTTTTTTTTTTTTTGCAGATCTTTAGAAGTTTTCAAAGATGCCAGCAAAATTATATTCATCATTTAAAACACTAGAATTAATTTTCAAAGCAAACTGACCCTGGGGATCATTGTGAATTGGCGTAAGGGGGGAGAAACCAAAGGCAGAGGTAAAAATCTTTGTCTGCAGTGAGTGATGGTGGGCAGAGTGAGGAAAGAACAGCCAGGAGTCTAGATGAGCCATCCTCTAGGGCAGGACTCCCCAGCCTCCAGGCCACAGGCTGATACCGACCTGGACCTGTTAGGAACCGGGCTGCACAGCAGGAGGTGAGCTTGAATGTAAGGCACTTGAAATCATCCCGAACCCATCCTCGCCACCCTGGTCCGTGGAAAAATTGTCTTCCACAAAACTGGTCCCTGGTGCCAAAAAGGTCGGGGACCAGTGCTCTATGGGACCTGCAGGCTGGAAGGAAGCTGCTCCTGATGCCTGGTTCTCCCCCTGCGGCCACCCCAGGCTCAGGGGAGCTGGGAAGAAAGGCAGCACCAGCAACCCAGGGTGCTCGTGTTTTACTTCCAAGTGTGTTGGACTGCACGGCGTTGGCATAGTCCAAGAGGAAGCAGGAAGCTGGGGTGGGGTGGGGTGAGGGTGGGTACAGGGTGGGTATATTTGGGGGCCACCTGCTGACATCTGTGGAGCCCGCTGCCTGAGCCACCTAAGGCTAGTCTCAGTGGCTGGGTAGGACCCTAAGTCCTGGCCATGTAAAGACTCTGCATAGTTGGGTGTCGGGGAAGAGGAGACCCTGATCCAGGGTCAGCCTTAGTAACTGAAGATGTGGATCCAGTTCTCCTGTCTCTGTGGGACCTGCCCTGCAATATGGGGCAAGGCTGCCTGCCCACAGCCATGGTGGGGCTTAAACAGCACCCCAGGACACTTAATACACATTCAATTTAATGAGTCCCACAGTCTCCTACTTCTCCTCCAGCCCCTGACAGTCTAGCAGTGGTTCTCAAACCTGAGGGGGCATCAGAGCCACCTGGAGGGCTTGTTATCACCAGGGTACTGGGCCCCACCCCACTGCATGTATTTCTAACAAGTTCCCAGGTGATACTGATGCTGCTGGTCTGAGAACCCCACTTTGAGAACCACGGCTCCTAATGATCCTGGCATGGCTTGAACATCCCCGCTGTTAATCTGAAATAGGGTATGGATTTTAACATCCACCCCTTTCCCAGCCTCTCCCTTCACCCAGGCCCAGAACTGCCTACTTCTTCCAGAACTAGAGAACATGGAATGGACAGGGAAGAGATGGGGCAAAGAGAAGGCCCTCAGATCAGAGGCTTTTGTGTTTCCTCTTGAGCACTGCCTGCCTGGGACATTTCTGAACTGGTCCAGGGCCACGACCAGGGGTGCATGAAGAGCTAGCTCTCTGCTCCTCAACTGCTGAAGCTCAGGGTTGCAGCCAACTGGCAGACCCTGGAGGAGGGCGTCTGCACGAAAAGCGCTGGGAGGCAGGAAGTTCTCTCCAGTCACAGTGGTTTCAATGTATTAATAATTCAGAGCACAAGTGGTATATGGCAGATAATGCTCTCTTGCCAGCCCTCTTACCTATTGTTTTACAAGGCATTCATTATTTTAATTACTTTATGATAGGCAAAGAAAAACACAGACAAAAGGGAGATAATGCCCTTGTTATTATTTGCTTACACTGGATGTTTTGAGCTTAATTACACACGTGGGAGGCAGGACTAGGGGAGTGGCAGGGAGAGGAGGGGGCTGGGGCTCTACAAAGCCTGATGCCAGACTCGTACCAATCCCGCCTGGAGGAGAAGGCCCTCGCCCCTCCTGACCTCACTCTGGTGGAAGCCTCCCTCATCGAGCGCAGGGACCATAACCCTGTGCTCCGGAGAAAAGGGGGCAGAGGCCCAGAGAGTGAAGTGGCCTTGCTGGGACATGCAGGGAAAGGAGTGGCAAAGGGCAGGGCCCACTGTAACAGTGATTGGTCACCACTTATCAAGCCGGAACTGGGTGTCAGCAACTACAAATTAGGTGCTCCCTACGCATGATCTCGATTAGAGCATATAATCAATCCAACAGGCAGATGGAATTATCCCAATTTTACAGACAGGGCAACTGAGAGCAGATAGCTCAGGGGAAGGCACAGAGCCTGAGAGCTCAGGACGGAGGCAGAGAGCCCACCTAGGTTTAGGTCTGCTCCCGCAGACAAGCTGACTACCTTGGGGACATTGGCCCCAGAGCCTCTGCCTCCCCCATGTAGAATGGGGACAGGCGTGTGGACCCATTAAGGTGGTGACAAAGCTTATGTGCGATAAGCGGAGCCCAGCATTTGTCATGGTGCTTGGCAGGCAGCAGTTACGGCTACCACGACAGCGCACGCATTGATGGGACTGGGTGCCTCTAAAGTTAAATCTGCACCACTGCATCAGCTGGTGGCTCGGAGAGGAACACTGGCTCCGAGTGAAACCTTCATAAATACTTAGAGAATGGAGGATAAACGAGGGTAGGTCCTAATGGCTTCAACCAGGTAGTGGGCCCCGGGAGGTAAGGTACGCTGATTTCTGGAGGGGTTTGAGCAGCTGTGTGGCACTCCTCCAGGACAGCTGGGGCAGAGATTCCCACACAGAGTGAGCCCTGGACCAAGTGACCTCTTAGACCCCTCTGACTTTAAACTCTATTAGATCAATCTCCCGCTGGAGATGAGGGGACTGAGGACCAGAGAGAGGCTGCCTCCAGGGTCCCAGGACACTTGCTGTCTCCTATACCCCACAGGATGCTGCCTCCAGGGGGTCAGCACCATGTCCTGAATGCTAAAGTGCGCATCCATCCATCCCCAAACCTCCACTTCCCATTGCAGAGGAAAGGTGAGCTGGGGAGAGAGGCAGGGTGGACATCCCGGAATACGAAGTCCTCCTGTGGCCATGGCCTGTAGTCTTGCTTTAAATGCCCCTCCTCCCTCCAGCCCTGCCCTCTCTCCCCACCAGAGTTGGGTAAAATAAGCCACAGCTGCCTCTTGGGGACAACATAGGAGAACATCTAATCCCAGTGCCCAGACCAGTGAGGAGGCCCGCAGGGCGAGGGTGCAGGTTCAAAGGCTGAGGGACACCAGTGAACAGGGTGGCTGGCAGTTCCTTCTCTGCCGGTACCCATGGGCCACCTCTCGCATGGCTAGGCTTGGGCACACGGTTTCACCCGTTTCTTTCCTTTTATTTTTTTATTTTTATGTTTTTTGCCTTTCCCCCATTCTTTCTAGAGGCATTCGCCCCAGTGACTTCCTGCTGACATGGCCACAGGGGTTCTCACCTCTCCTCTGTCTCCTGTGGCCAAGAGCCTGACCGGACCACAGTAGCCCAGGACTCACTCTACAGAGCACATGTCTGTTGGATGCTTGGACATATCCCCTGAATCACCAGGTCAAGGAGCAAAGCTTGAGAAGGGGCCTCAACAGCCCCTTCACATGCCAGAGCCCCTCACTATACAGATGAGACCACTGAGGGCCTGGGGTGGGGGCGGGGGGTGGAGACGAAGCCACATGCTCCGCGTCACCCAGCCCAGCCAGGTAACCCCCAAGCCACGACATAAGCCGCCAGCCGGCTCGGCTTCCTTTACCCTTGTTGCCTCCCCAGTGGGATGATTTCTCCAAATCTAGCCAAGAGAACCCATCACTCCCAAGTAGTCCCCTCTGCTGCAGCCTGGAGTCTGGGGGTCTCTAAAACTGGCAGAAGCCTCCGCCTGGCCTGGTCCAAGGCTTGGGTGTGGGGGCCACAGCGGGGAGCAGCCTTTCTTGCCTTCAAAGGGCTAGCTTTCCCTGGCATTAAAAGCGGCCTTCAGTCAGCACCGGAGAGCATGCCCCTTCTAATCCCAAAGCCCCACAGCCCCCGGCCTTCGGATCTGGGCCACGTCTGTCTCTGCCCTTCCTGAATGAGGCCCAGTATGCTGGAAACTTCAGGTCTGCGGTACGGCGGGAAGAGCTCTGAGGGAGGAAGGGCACCCAAATGCAGGCCCAGCTTTCCTGGATATCCCTGAACAAGTCATTTCATTTCTCCAAGGTTCTTCTGCAGATAGTGATGAGTGCGGCCTTGTAATGTGGTAAGGTGGGACCCAGCACCTGCTGAAGGTACTCACTGCCTAATGAAGGTGGGTGGCAACAGCGTTGCTCTCTGGTTCTGAGCAAGAAGCAGTGCTGCTCTGGGGAAAGGGCTCCAGGACCCCAAAGACAGGCCTCACAGAGCACGTGGTGCAACTCTCAGATCCTCACCCAGCTGTGCCTTGCGGAGCAGGGGCCCCGTTACCTCCCTGTGCCCCAGCAAGATGTTGAGATTGCCAAGTCCTGCCAGGTGGCCCACCGTGCTGATCATACCCTCCCCGTGAGCAGCCACCACACCTGCTCCTGCCCAGCTGCGCTCCCTCACCCTGGCAAGCTCCCACCGACACCTGTCAGGTCAAGCCAGGAGCCAAGGCCACCCGGAGCAGCACGCCTATCGGGCGACTGCAGTGGGGATGGGGGCCAGCCACCAGGAGGATTCCAGAGGCCCCTCGCTGCTCCCTGCTGAGGCTGTCCTCAGATGACAAGGCTGTCTCGGGTTTACTTATGTATCAGTTCTTTGAACACTGGGCTCCTCATCCCAGATTTGGAAAGTTGCTTACACAGTGATCATCTGGGAGGAAAACTACTCTTAAAAATGTAAATCAGATCACATGACTACCATGCCAACACCCTCCTGTGGCTTCTCGTCCCACTCGCAGGACGTCATAGACTTCACACAGTGCAACCCACCCAATCTGTCCCACTCCTGCCATCATCCTATGTCTCCCACTCTCTCACTCACTCCAGCCACATCAGCCTCCTTGTGCTGCCAGAACGTTCCAAACCCACTTCCGTCTCAGGGCTGATTGCACTAGCTGCTCCCCTTGCCCAGATGGCCACATGGCTGTTCCCTCGTCTTGCTCGGGCCATTGATGCCTTATTAGTGAGCGCTTCCCTGCCCACCCCACTGAAAATGACAGCCACCCCACCCGATCACTCCCCATCCATGCTCTGTGCCTCCTCAGAGCATTCATACCACCATCTGGAAGCCTGCATACTTCAACCATCATTTATCGCCTGTAAGCTCCATGAGAGAGAAAATCGTCTTCTCTTACTCACTGCTGTATCTTCAACACTGGCACATCATGGGCTCAGAGTAAGCATTTGACACATCTTAGTGAAAGGCAGGTACGAGAGGAAGGAGGAAGGGAGGGAAGAAGGACAGCTGCAGCAAATGGGAGGTCAATTCTTGGCATGCACTACACCTAGAATAGATATGATTATTAATAAATAATAACGGTAAGAGCAGCATTTGGCTACCATTTCGAGCATCATCAGAGTAACTCTATGAGGCAGGTACGAGCACACTCATCTGCAGATGAGGGGTTAAGTGGCTGGCCCAGGAACACTCAGTCAGAATTTAAACCCAGCTGTCTGACACCAAAAAGAGATAAGTACCTGTCCTGACGTTCTCTCAGGGACAGCATGAGGACCGAATGGGACGATGTGTGTGGAAAGATGATGGGTGGCTACAAAGTGCCTGTGCAATGTTTATTATCGTCTTAAGCACTCAATTTACCCCACGCAATCTGGGTACTGGATGCCCCACAGAGGCCCTCCTGTAAGGTCACCGTGCCTTGAGATGGTGCTTAAATCAAGGATAGAGGAACACAGTTCCTTTCTTGGCCAAGAACAAACTCAGAACCATAATCATCCTCCATGGAGCCGAGCATCGAATTGGACATGAGCATGGTGGCTGTGAAGCCCTTCTGCTGGCACCAAGGTTCTCTAGGCAGTTGCCAGTGGAGAAAATCCAGCCTCCCTGGGTGCTGTTCACACCCTCAGGTGGCCGTGATGCCTGACCTCTCGACCCAGTAGTCCTGAGGGTCTGAAAGGAACGGCCTCCCCTAATTCCCCCGGGACAGAGCAGGACCTGGAAACACTTCCATCTCTGGAAGTCCATGCCTGAACCCTCTGCCCAGGGCCTTGGTACCACGGAATACTTCCTGGTTCCAGTGCTCGACATCCAGAGGGTTTGGGGGGAAGGAAGGACCCAGAAACCCTCCATCTGTCCTCTCCTTACATCTTAAAGGCCCACTTTGTCCTCAGATTTCCCTGGTCGACATCAGAAGCCATTTCCCCTGAGCCTGCGTTGACAAATTCTGCCTGTGAATTATTCCTTCTATCTGCCTGCACCGCCCACCCTCATTCCATCCCCTAGCAGCCTCCACCTCCCCTCCCTGCCCCCTCACATCTGTCAAAACTGACCCAGCAGCCCTGCATGCAGCTGCTTACTACAGAGCAGAAGGAACTTCTCTCTCCTACTAGAGGGATGGTGGCAGGGGGAAGCACTCTGGGCTGAAAGGCAGGGCCTGCACTCTAACCCTGGCCCTGCCAGGAAGAGTCTGTGTGGCCTGGGCCAATCGCCTAACCTCTCTGGGAGGTTAGCCAAGTCCTCATCTGGGAAACGGGAAGGTGCAACGGGTTAAATCCATAGCTTTTTTTCCTTGGAACCCAGTGTGTGTGTTCTGTGCCTTAGGGGTTACAAAGAGAGGGCAGAAGAGGCAAGGTCCCTGCCCCGTGTAATCAAAGCATCTCTGCATTGCAGAGTCTCCACCTATTAAAGGTTTTGTGCTAGACTGCTTCTGGATGGAGGAGTTTTCTGTGGAAAAAAAAAGTTAGAAATGCACTGAGTAAAAGTCCACAGGCCCATTTTAGCTTTTAGAAGATGCCTTTATTTCATGGCAGTGATTATAACATTCTGTGGCACGGTTTGGTCTAAGACCCAGAAATGCCGGAATTTCAATACCTCCAAAGCCATTGAGCTTCCAGTGCCTCCGTGCAGGGCCACTGTCCTGGTCCCTCTGCCCTGGGTCTTCACTGGGCCTAAATGCTGGGGAAGAGTCTTCCATTCACCCCCACTCCTGCTAAACAGGCCAAGAGGAAATCCCCCTGGCAGCCCCTTGCACATCCTGGACAGGTGGCCCAGTCATGGGATCCTCCCAGGTACCGATAATCCTGCGTATTAGGGATTAGGCCGATTACCTTAAGCGGCTCAAGCAAATAAAGCATAATGTGGGCATCCCCAGCTGGGATTCTCATGTGCGAGTTCTGCGAAGGGAGAGGAGAGAGAAGGTGGTCGCCCTGACACCTGGGGCCAGGGAAAGGGGACAGCAGAGGAGGCGGGCCCCACCCACGGTTGGTGGGAGGGGGTGGCACAGTTGCTCCCAGTCCTTTGTTAGTTCCAGGTATCCAGCCCCTCCCTGGCAGGGCAGAGCCTCCCCTGCACCTTGCAGCCTCCCCATCCATCTCCCAGGAGCCCACATCCACAGGGGGCACCACCGTGCTTGCAGCAGAGGAACTCACCCAGCAGCTACCATGTTTGCTAACTATGGGCTACACCTCCAGGAAAGGGTACAATGTTCAGAGATTCAGGCCACAAGATCTTAAAAAGGAGCTCAAGCAAAGCCATTTTACTCTGGGATGTTGGACACCGTCTCAGTTTATTGGGCCTCCTAAGATACTTCACCCTCACAGGCTTCATACGGTTCCCACTGCTAGGAGTTCCCTGGCCTGTGTGTGAACAACTGCTTTTCATCAGTCTTGGTGGGAGAAAAAAAGGTGACAGCAGAAGGCCAGCTGACCTTTAGCAAGTCGCCTACCATCTTGTGGCTCAGGTTTCCTTGTCTCAAATTCAAAGGGGCTGTGTAAACACTCCTGCAGGTTCCGTCTGGCCTGGCCCTGAGGTCTGGATTGTGAGTCCCTCACTAACGAGTGTCTGGTGGTGTGAAATGCTCGGGGAAGACTGTGCACCGACGGGCCATGACCTCTACTTGGTGGTTTTACACCATCTTACTTAATCCTCACAGCAAGTCTGCAAGGTAGGAATGTTATGAGGCCCACAGAGGTTGGGCAATTTCCAAGATCACTCATCCTGTAAGCAGCAGAGCTGAAACTTAAATCCTATCTATTCTAAGACTAAAGGCCATGTTTTTCTCCTATCCCTTACCACCTCGGGGTAGACAAAAAGTACAACGAAGAAATGGAATCTCCTTATGAAACACTGCTTATTACTACCACTGAAATAATCATCCTCTACCCTATGGGCTTCTAAATAATAAAATTTCATAGTATAGACATCTAATCTGGAAAACTGGGAACAGATAGGGAGTTAGAGAAATGGAGGGCGTTCCAACCTGAGAACTGAATGACCCATCAGACATACTGTATTTTACCATATATAATGTGCAACATTTTGCCCAAATTTTTGAGGGAAGAATAAGGATGCACATTATACATGGGTAGTACAGATTCCATATCTATACAAATGTTTTTAATTCTTAGATTTATGCTTATGCGTTAAAAGTATAACTCTAGAAAGCAATAACGATCTCAAATGTTCAAAAATAAATGCTAAAACTTCTTTATAATACAAAATACAAGTACCTAAATATAAATAAATTAAAAACTGAATTAAGGAATTGAAACAAAAGATTTTTTTTTCCTGAAAGTTTGGGCGAAAAACATGGGTGTGCTTTATACCCAGGAGTGCGGTGAGATGTGTCTTCAAATGGCCACATATGCTGCTTAAAATTATTAAGTCAAACCCACACTTTCAGGACTAATGCATACCTCTCGGTCAATACATCACATCTGCAAAATAATCATTTCCTTTGCCTCAGTGAGCTTAACAAAAGGGGAACATAAAAGTGACAGCCCAGAGTTCACTACCCGGGCCTTAGAGACTTGAAATTGTAGTAACGGAGACCTCAGCTCTGCTCCCTTGGCCAGAGTGACCTGGGCTGGGCCTACGTCAGCCTGCTCCCCCAGTGGCTTTGCTGCTCGTCTGCCCTGCCGGCAGAGAACCGCTCAGGAACTGCCCAGAAAAGAAAACCAGTACTGTGGCCCAGTCAGAAGACCAAAAAAAAAAATCACATTTGTTTCCCAGTGAAAGAATAACTTACAATCACACCAGGCAAGTTTGAGGCAGGGCCAGAAGTTCAGATGGATTAATAATGAATATAATTTCCTGAATGCCTTATGTTATCTTGGTTAATCCTGTTAACAATACTGCAAGTTAGGCACTATTATCACCATTTAGAAGATGAGCAACTGAGGCACTGAGCCGGCTCAAGATCTACGGTTCGTATCGTGGCCTTACAAATTTCACGGAGGCCTCGTGAGCTCAATACCAAGCCCTTTCCTTTAGGAAAAATCTTCCATTTTATGGAAAGACAATTTAGCATGACTTTTTGTCTCAAGGAGAGCACTCAAACCCCTTCAAATAATCTTGTCTGTTAAAAAAATGAAATGAACCTCAGAGTCACAGAGCTATTGAGGTGAGATCTGCGAGTGACCTCAGAACTTGTGCGGTCAAACTCCCTTCCTTCAGAAAGGAAGGGTCTAGGGTCACAGGAGGGCAGAAACATGGCTTGTCCATACAAGAGATTGTATAGTCCTGAGGCTGAGACGGCATGAGGAGAGTAGAAAGCAAGTCACTCCATTTCATCCTAAACTCAGTTTTCTCATTGGAAAAGTCGGCTTACAAATACCTTCCCCAGGAGTATTTGTAAGGATCAGCCATAATGAGGAATGCAAAGCCCTCTGGTGAGGGCCCACTAAATAGCAGCTACTATTAGCTAATGTGGCCTTGAACAATGACCTACCCAAGATCCCCAGCTAATAAAGAATGGATCAGGAGGCAAATCTGTATTTTCCCAACAGCAAACATGATCTCTGTTCACTTCACCAAAGCGGAGGCCTAATCTGGCTTCTGGTCAAGACAGACTACATATGAATAACTGTGACCTACAGGAAATCCAAAACCCTCATTTTCATAAGAGAAAGCAGAAATTTCCATGCAATGGCCAACTTTTATAACTCAAGGTAGTGGAGAAAGAGGCAAATTGAATCAAAACAAGGATGTGAATATGGTTGAGGAACAACTGAACGCTACCCAAAGATAAGGAGTTTAGAGGCTTAAAGGACCGGCTCATCCGGTCAGGGGTGATGGGCTCTTCCACTCTCCCACCTTCTCTCAGCTCCTGAAAAGCAGCCCAGGATAATTTGGGAATGTCCCCACTCCCAGAATGCAATTGCTAAGAGAGAAAGACAATGGAAAGGTCAAGAGGAGAGAAGCAGGAGGAGGAACGAAGCCCACTGCCATCTGTGTATCGGGAAGAGGATCTGGTCCACATGGGGTCTCTCCCTCCACAGCAAAGGATGCTGGGAGGATGGCTTACCAGCCCTCCGGTCCAGCGGTCCCTAAGTTTGGGGCCATGGAGCAACACCACTCCAGAATGGAGTTTGGAAAGAAAAGCAGCAGCCCAATGACATGTGTGTGTGTGTGTGTGTCAGTGAAAGACGGCCAGCACTCCTCTCTAGGGAAAAACTGTCCTTTTCTTTGACATTATGTCATCACTCTTTTGTTGGGTATGAATGTGCACTTTTAATGAAATGACAATGATGATAGAGCTGGCATTTGACAGCTTCTTCTTTACGTCCGTGCTTGTCAAAATAAAAAGCTGGCAACCTTGGTTAGTCTCTATGATTTTTAAAATTTAAGTATTCCATGGAAAGTCTAGGAGTCACTGACCCAGTCCTCACTCAGCAGAAGGGAAATTAAGGCTCACGGAGGCCATGCTCACAGCGGTCAGGCCCCACTATACGGACCCCAGGGTGTGTCTGTCACACCAATCACAGGCAGCCTTGGGGCCAGGAAGCGCAGAGCTGCAGAGACAAGGTCCCTCACAACTCCAGTGGCTCAGTAAGTGTGGGCCCAGGGAGCCGGAGAGAAAGCAATGCATCAGTTTCCAGGGCTCAGGGCCACTCCAAAGGGTCCAACCCCGCCTCACTTTGGGTCCCGAAACCCTCACTGCCACTACAGCAGGAAATGCGCAGAACCTAAACAGTCTCCCTGGAAACAGTGAAATTGTTGCCATGGCCCCAAACCATCATTCAGGGTCAAGTGGGGAGAGAGAATTTACCAGCAGACAACGGACGGCATGAATTGCTTATGGTTGAATATTGTCCTCGAAGTCAACAGACAGATGCAGCATGGGAGAAAAGGTGACTTATGAACAAGCTAAGTTACAGCCCAAGACCCCAAATGAAACAGATCACTTTCATCCCTCGTGGTTGCCATTTCCTCATAATGCTTACCACTCCCTGGCCTGACGCCTGGGTGTGCTTAGTCTCCATCGGTCTCCACCGGAGTGGAATGTAAGCTCCAGGGGGCATTTGGCCCATTTTGTTCACCGCGTATCCTCAGAGCCTAGAACAGTGCCTAGCACACAGTGGGCACTTCAGAGCGTGTTAAAAGAATGATTGAATAAATGCTGGGGTTTGTTGTTTCTTTCTGCTTTCTTTTCACTCTGTTCATTTTTTCTGGAATCTCAAAATGCTCCCCAGGCCCCACCGTTCACAGGCCAGAACACAAACTCCTCCAGGCCTGGTCTTTGGGCCTGCGGTCTAACCTGCCCCTTCCTCACAGAGTCTGCTCTCCCACCACAGTCCTCTGGTGTCACTTGGTCCTCCACACCTCAGGGCCAGCTCTTTCTATTCATGGGATGCCCTCTCCATTGCTCTCTGCCCATCTTCATCTCCCTGATCACATCCCAGGGGGCCACTGAAGTCCTCTTCCTGCCCTATCTCCGGCGCCCGCAATCTGTTCCCCTCGCTCAGCACTGGACAGGTACCAGCAGGCAGCCTTCGATGTCGTTTCATCTAAGCATGTCCTATTGCCCCAATTAGCCTGAAAGCCCCTTGAAGTCAGTGGCCCATTTTTTAATACCCAGAATGTTTGGCATACACATGGTGACTAACAGATATGTACTGATTGAATAAATTAAACCTCTGCTCACTAGGCACTGGAAAAGCAACCCTTTCCTGGGTGCCACTAGTACCCTGCCTCAACCAGGTGGGTTTCCATGGCGTGAAGCTTGAACTGAGTGCTGGCTCCCAAACTGCAGCTTCTCAGTGCACACGTTCAAACGCAAACACCAAATCCCAACCGAGATCAGATGTCATGGGGTTTCTGAGGGGTATATGCCTCACCAAGCACGTCAGTCAAAAAAAGATGAATGTTCTTATTTACAAGGGGTTTGTCCTGTTCCAGGAGAATTTCCACCATGATTTAGGACCTAATCCAATGAGTGCCTATAAACCTCACTGACTGTAGTTAGGTGGGTTTGGCTTCAGGTCAAAAGAGCTGTCGAAATTAGGTCACCCCACTGCCTTTCCCAGTGGCCCCATTCTGGAAAGCAATGCCTAGCAAGTCAGAGAGACCCCAGGAGGCGGAAAGGTCGCCAGGTTACCAGGCACACCGAGGCACTCAGAAGGAGCGGCGTCAGGGGCGGGGCTGCCCACTGTGGCGGCCGCGCAGGGCTGCCCGCCTCCCTGTGCGCAGGTTCTGCCCCTGCCCTATCAGGAGGCTGCGCTCAGCTCCGAAACCTCAGCAGCCTGCTAGGCGCCTGGGTCCCCACCACGCTAGTCCGTATCTCAGTTTCCAACCACGCAGCCAAAGACAAGAGAGTCCTGGCTGGCTGTTAATGTGAAATAATAACAGCAATTCAACACATAGCCTGGGGAGGGGGAGGGGACTTCTATTTCCTTACAGTTCAGATGACTGCTTCTCCTTCTAGATCCCTGAGGGGAGTTAGGAATGGTGAGCCCCCCGGTACTGCAAAGCCTCAGCCCTTTCTTGGCACCCCTGGACCCATCAATCTCCTCCGTGTGGCCTGGGACCCCTCCAACCCTGGACGTCGGAGGGAGTCTAAGCAGCTGTGAGAACCTTCTTTCTCAAAGAAGGTTTTTCCAAAATTATATCAGGTTTCCTTCTACCCCAGCTTGTCAGCGGGGGACTCTTTTGCCTAACATGGTTGAGGAATGTCTTAGAAACTGGTGTGATTCAGTCTGGCTTCAGATGAGGTTTTCCACCCAGACAGAGCACACCGAGTGTCTGGACATGCTGGCCCGCTACCTCTGGAGCACCCTTTCTCCGCCTCGTGACCTCGGTCAGGAGGGCTCCCTTGACAAAGTGGCAGGTCCAGCCCAAAGTCAAGGTCCTATGTAGAAAAGCAAGCCAAGAGGAAGTCCAAGGTGCACATACTTGCATACACAGGGGCCTCCCTCCCTACAGCATCCCTCTCTTCCCCCCGATTTTCTGAATTTGCAGATCTGGTTGTGATTCACCGATAACTGAAGAGCAGCAGTGGAAATGTACCCACCCTTCTGCAAGAGAAGGTAAACTTTTCAGCTTTCTCTTCCAATGCAGGTTATTTCTCCCCGCATGCCTGTTCAGACTAGCCTCCTTCTACAAATACAGACTTCTAACCAAAGAGGGACCAAAGATCATCATTAGAAAATGCCATTTCCAAAAATGTCCATAAGCTGAACATCAAGATTACTAATAAATTATTACTGCTCTGTTGTTAGTTCTTCCACATCCTTGCCTGAGGACACACAATCTCCCCTGAACCAAAAGAAATATTTTCTCCCTCCATTAGGGCTCCATTTCCCAGGCTGATGGGGGGGGCCACATCAGGTGGGGACCAGGAGGAAGGTAACTTTTAAATCTCAGAAGATTCTGGTATGAGCATCTAACAACGGCAGTGAGAAAAGAGCCTTGCAGGACAAGGGCCCCTGTCTGCACACGTGGTCATCCCCTGAGCCAGTCACCTGTGCACCCCTCATTTCCCTAACATCTGTCGGTCTGTCCCAAGCACTCATGGCAATGGGATCTCCTTTATGTGGGCAGCTCTGGGGGAAAGGTCAGATTGTTGCCTGAATCCCCAGTCTTTGTTTTCCTTCATCTTCTGCAGCTGCTTTTCCGACCAGAAGCTGGACCGACACAGTCTTTACTAAGATTTCTTAGCAAATATCAATGTGAGAGACAAGCCACAGAGAAGGGGCGGATGGGAATGCTCCTGGGGATACTGTTGATGCTCTGTTTCTTGACCCAACGGGTAATTACATGAATTTCCTTACGATTACTCACTATTTGTACTTTTATACGTATACGCTTTTCAGTATATTTGTTTTATTTCACTATTTTAAAAAAGACTTTTAGAAATGAATCAGCCGAACTGTTCTTGAGGGACCTATCATCATCACTCACATTTATTAAGCATCTTCTGGCGCAGGACAACGAAAATAACCCTGTGTCACAGCCCTGAACAACAGGACCAAGAACCGGAAAAACCCTCACTGTAAGTTATTGGTCTCCAGGCACAACCAGAAGCCAGGCACCAGCCAGAAAGAGAAGTCAAAGCAGAGCTTAAAGGCAATTAGAAATAGTCATAGAATCAATGGGCTAGAAAACCGAAGAGTACTTGTTCATTGAGAGATCATGAAATGCGGTAGGCTGGGCCCTGGCCATCAGACACACGGTGAGCCTTCCGCTGGCCTGCCAGCCCACTCCTGAAGAGCTACTCATGATCTCGGCACAGCCTGGGTTATGCTGTCAGGGACATCAAGCGATCAGGAGTCCGAGTCAAGTTTCCAAACCAGCTCGGGAGCCCTGGGACCACCTCTTCACCCTCCCTAAGCTTCCACTTATCACTCCTTCCAACCACACTGTTCCCCTGGTCCCTCCCTGCACACACCTCACACTGTCACCAGTCCATCATTTTGTGCATACTGGATCAGTTTCCTCTCCCCTCCTTTCCAAAGGTGACATGTCCTTCAAGATGCAGTTTTAAAGCCACCTCTGCCAAGAAGCCTCTACAGGGCTCTTACTTAGACTGAACATCTCCCAGTAATGTTCACTCAATAATTCCTTTGTCCCCTCAGAGTAGTATTTGGTCCTCTAGTTATCAGTCCTTATTACCTTCGAGCACTGTGGATACATCCATCACTCCCCCAGAGAATAATCTTGAGTTCGGAAACTGGATCTTAGCAGTTTTCATATCTATAGAATATGAGGTCTGTCTGGGAAAAGTCCAGCCATTGTTAAAATAATAAGAATGGTTTGCATGACATTCATGTAACCTGGATGTTACATGGCAGCCAAGGACAGTGGACTGGAGTGTGCACGTGTGAACAATGACGACTTCACTGTACTAGTCAGTGGGGGCAATGGACACCACTGAGTGAACATGTTTACTGCATGGCCATCACGTTCAAAATGAATGAGCCAGTAAAGCAGTGAATCTGCATCGAATTTTACATTAAGCTTGAACAGTCCTCTGCAAAACTATTCAGATGACTCAGAAAGCCGTAGCTATGGGCTACTGGTGATTGGCAGCTTCATCACACAATGCACACTCATGCATGATGTCTCATGCAGAGATTTTGGCAAAACAAATCACCCAGGTGACTCAGCCCCCCTACAGACCAGATTTGGTGTCCTGTGACTTCTGGCTTTTCCCAAAACTAAAATCATCTTTGAAAGGGAAGAGAGTTCAGACCACCGATGAGGTTCAGGAAAATACAACAGAACAGCTGATGATGATTGGGAGAACTGTGTGAGGTCCCAAGATGCCTACTTTGAAGGGGACTCAGGCATCACTGTCCTATGTACAATGTTCCTTGTATCTTGTACCTTCTTCAACAAATGTCTCCATTTCTCATAGTACATGGCTGGATACCTTCTGGGCAGACCTTGTATATATGTATATATACACATATATGTAGAATATATATGTATTATACATATTTTATGTATATATGTATACATATTTTAAAATGTGTATATATGTATATATATTCTAATACATCTAGCACTTTACCCAATGGATATGAAGTAGCTGTGCAAAGAGCAATCAATGTTTATTCATAAATCAGAGTCCAAGAGGCTGCAGGCCCAGCACCTGGATGGCCAAGGAGCACACAGGGCCTGGGTGAAGAGAAGATGAGCATCACAGAGAGCCTTTACATCTCAAAGCCACACATGTCTCTCCTTTCTCTCTTTCTCTCTCCTAGCTGACAGCTAAGTTTCCTCATTATTTCCACTCTGGCTCCAGCCTTGACCCACTCTCCACACTGATGCCAGAGTCTCACAAAATTTAGACCACTCATATCATTCCCGTGCCTAAACTCTTCGATGACCACCCATTGCTCTTAGGGTAAAGTTTGGAATCCTCCTCCTGGCCTTCCAAGGTGCTCCTGCACATCTGGCCTCTGCCTGGCATCTGGCCACATGTGTGACCACCCCTGGCCTCACCTTCTTTATGTTCCAGCTGTACTGGGCTTTGTTCCATCCCTTCAAGGAGTGGTCTTCCTGACTCAAGGATTTACATGTACTATCTCCTTTACCCGTGACAACCTTCTCTATACAGTCATATTCCAGATTTTTTACTCATCCTTGAGATCCTTCTCCAGAAAGCCCTAATGCCCCCACCCCTCCCCCTCTGCCACCACCACCACCACCACCACCATCAGTGAGTAAAGGCCTCAGTCCTGGGGTCCTCGCACTCCTCCTCCACAACACTCAAGGCGCCTGCAAATACCTGTTCAGCCCCTCTTTGCTTCACTATACCAGAGACAGGCACACTGTTTCTATGAAGGGTCAGAGAGAAAATATTACAGGCTCTGTGGCCTACAGGCCATACGGTCTCCATAGCAACAACTCAATTGTGCTGTAGAGCAAAAGTGGCCACAGACAATACGTAAACAAATTAGAGTGGTTATGTTGCAATAAAATTTAATTTATGGATGCAGAAATTTGAATTTTATATGTTTCACATTTTATGAAATATCTTTCCTTTAAATTGTTTTCAACTATTTAAAAAATGTAAAAACCATTTTTAGCTCACAGGCTATACAAAAACAGATGGCGGGCCAGACTTGGCCTACGGCCTGTAGTTTGCCGGCTCTTGTGTGAGGCTCTAAGTTCCATGAAGAGAGAAACTATGTCTTGTTCCCTGAAGCCTTCCCCTAGCACCAGAAGGTGATTCATAAAAATTTACTGAATGCCTTGCTATGTGGACAGGAGTAGTGTTTCCCAGTGTGCACTCTGACAAATGCCAATTGTGTGGAGTGGGATACTCCACACAAACGGGACAGCTCTTTCATCAATGAAATCTGATAATGCTGCTGTTTCCTTCCTCAAAATTTTCAACATTCAGTGCATAAAGCATATTGAGAGCTCAGAACTATCCTTCAGTCAAGGAACTTGTTTGATTTAGACCAACACAGTGCTTCTCAAACTCACGTGATCAAAGAAGTTTCTAATTTAACCCAAAACATCTCCCAGTCCCCCCAGGCAACCCCATGAGAACGAGCTGTTATGAGGACAAAAGGTAAGAACTTACAACAGGTCTCAAGCTACAGGGCACATCAGAATCACCCGAGAGAACTTGTTAGAACAGACTGCTGGACCCCGCCCCAGAGTTTCTGATTCAGCAGGTCTGGAGTATGGCCTAAGAACTGACATTTCTCACAAGTTCTCAGCTGACAGTCTGGGGACTCCGCTTTGAAAAACAGTGATCTGAAAAGGCACCTTCAAGGCACAAGTCCTCCACCTGAGGATTCCTCCTCCTTCCAAGGACTTGATTCCCATGAGAAGCCCAACTGTCCACTTCCTCATCCCGACCCATCTCTCCAGCATCAGGGCAAGGCAAGGTGACGGGCTGCACTGTGTCCCCCCTCCAAAAAAATATGTTTCAGTTTTAACCCCCAGTATCTGTGAAGGTGCCTTTAATTGGAAATAGGATCTTTGCAGACATAATCAAGTGAGTCTTTAATCCAGTATCACTAATGTCCTTACAAGAGGAGGACAGAGAGGGACATCGGGAAGAGAATACCGTGCAAAGACAGACACAGGAAGAAGGCCATGTGATGGTATAAAAAGAGGCTGTGATGCAGCTGCAAGCCAAGGAATGCCAATGACTACCCCCAGCAGAAGCTGGGAACAGGCCAAAAGGGGTTCTCCAAGACAGGTTGCAGAAGGAACAGGGCCTTGCAAGCCCTTGATTTTTGACTTCTGGCCTCCAGAACTGTTAAAGAATAAATTTCTGTTGTTTTAAGCCACCTAGTTTGTAGCACCGCTTCCCCCAGGCAGGGTTTCCTTCACCATCACAGATGGTCTCACACACACACACACACAAACACACACACACACACACACACACACACACACACACACACACAGGGCAAGCCTAACTTTGGTAGGGGTCTCAGCTCTCTGATCTTTGCATCATCTCTGCATCACGGCTAGCTGATGGGTGTTTGAGCTGGGGTCTCTCTTTGGAAATTAGATGACCTAACTAGCATGATGTTTTGTTGGACTCCTGCCCTGGATCTGGTTTTGGCCAAGAGCATGTGATTACTTTTTAGTCTAAACAAGTCAATGAATAAATTAAGGAGACTTTGCGTTCCCCCATCCTGGCTCCACAGGTCCCATTTCTCACCAGGGGACACTTGCAGGGGGCTTCTCAGTCACATGTAAAGAGTTTCCACTCCTCTGGTCTGAGCTAGAAATGCCTTCTCTAATCGATCTGAAGACAGCTTAGCAGTACATATTTTCCTAGTCTGAGTACCCCGGTTTTAGTCACAAAAATTATACCCCTCTCTTTTGTAAGTATAAGGGATATAATTTTTATTCTCAAAATAGGCATAGTTACAGCCCGATGCCTTAGGAAGGAGCCAAGAAGGGAATGTAGACACAGCTTGTCATTGTTGATGGAGGGAAAGGGGACACCAGGAAGTGGGAATTTTGTATTCCCAAGCTCAGAAGCCATTGAATGAAAAGTCAGAACCAACCAACACCTTCTCTGCCTCTCCAATCTATACCAACCCAGGGCTGGCTGCTCACACAAAATTGGTGTGAACTTGAAACCTTCCAGATGTTTTATAGGTGGACCAAGGTCATGTTCTCTGCTGTAGCAGATCATGAGATTTTCAGGGCCCCATCTCCCACTCCAAGGTCCTCAGAAAGTAAGAGGGGGGTCTGATTCTTTGAGATGGGCAGAGCAGAGCCACACCATCACCCTGGAAATTAAGAATTGCCTCCCTCATCCCTTGAAAGGCCGGCATCTAATTTCAAACGTTCAGTTGATCCATGAATAGCACGTTAGCCTTTGGCCAGGAGGGTAGACTTCCGGAATGCACATCTCAGCCTTGACTAAGGAGTTGAGAATTAATCTAGCCAGGGGAATGGCATACTGTCACAGGGGACAGACAGTCCTGGGTCTGCAGATTTGTCTCACTTTATGTTGTTTTGTTTTGTATCAAAATCGAATTTGCAAACTGCAGCAGGTTAGTAAACCCTTTTCAGGGTTTTGTGAGGATTTTGTGAGATGTTGGGCATGTCTGGCACATTACGACTAACTCGTAAGTCACTTATTATGACCAAGTACAAATCTAAGTAATGCACACACGCTAATCCTTTTCATCTTCATAATAACCATTACTGACGTCTCCCATTCTACAGATGAGGACTCAGAGGCACTGAGTAGTCAAGACACTTGCCCCTGGTCACATATATCGAAAGCTGATGAGTGGAGCCTAGGTAGACAGGTTGTGGAGTCTGTGCTTTCAAAGAGGTCAGCAGCATCCCCATAGGGGGTCTCTGGGGTTAGGAATGAAAGCCCTCATTCATTCATTCATTCATTCATTCATGTATTCATTCAACAATATCCGTCTGTGCCACTCAGAGAGGGAGTGCTCACGGTAGGTTCTCAGAAAATAAAATACAACCGCTCCTTCCAGGAGTTGCAAATCTATCAGGGCAAATAAGTGCCCCAAACTAAATAAAGGTAGAATATGACACAGGACAGGAAGACAAAGCATGGCAGAGGCTGTTAAAAAGCAGGAGACAGTCTTTGGGGAACAGGTTGATTTCATGAAGGAGGCGGGATTATCGCCGAGCCCTGAAGGACAGGCAGGGTTGTGACAGATGCACACAGCATGGCTCGGTCTAAATTAGGACCCTTTTGTTCTTCTTTCTCACAGTAACCCACTTGTTTCCTTTATCGGACTCGCTGCAGGTTTAATTTCACAGATATTGGGGGATTTATTTGTTTAATTCTGGTGTTCCTCCCTAGAGCATGAGCCCACGAGGAGATACAGCATGCCACTGTATTCACGCTACTGTACATTCAGGGCCTCAAACGGGGCCTGAGTCAAAGTACGTACATGGGAAGTATTTGTGGAAGGAAGAGAGGGAGGGAGGGAGGGAGGGAAATGTTGGAGGGCTGGTGGTTGCTTCCAGAAGGAGTTACTGTTACATGTAGAGACAATCCCAGATCTACCACTGTAGTAACGCCAAATCCTTGGTACCCTGAGTTTTCTCCCCTGTGGCAAGCCTTTCACGACCACTCCCCTCCCCCTAACCCTTCCCCCCCATTCCTATGTTACTCTCATTCAGGTTTCTGTGCATGGGCGCCTCCCCAACCCAGGCTTCTCCGTCATGTCGGTCCACAGTGCTTGGGGGAGACATGGGCATCCAGTGGGTTCTGAGTGCAAGTCTACGGAGAGGCCTGCCTTCTCACTGTCTTCATTTGTTCCCCTTGGTCAACTGCCAATCAGCCCACAACGCCCTCCCCCCCGCCCCGAAGCATGGGTCCAGGGTAGGTCCCCTGGCAGGGAGGTGGGGGCTGCCCCCCAGGCTTGCCCAGGACCAGAACTCCTCCTGCTGTGACCAAAGCTGAGACCCTTCGTCTCCCTCTGTGGAGGTGGATGACTAAGAGGCCTAACGATTCCTACCATTTTCAAGGACCTTCCTCCAAAGGCAGGAGGGTGTTTAAAAATGCATGGGTCTCTGCTGGGCCATGAAGCCCACTTAGAAGCCCCTTTAACACAGCATTTCAAAGAGGGGCCTGCATTTGTCACGGGCTCTCTGTCCAGGCAGGCCCTTGGCTTCTGGCCTCACAGAAGGTGAGCCCGGCATTGGGGCAGGACAGGCTGCAGATGCGTCTCAGACCTCGGCTCAGCGGCCCGGGCCTGCAGGGGCCGTTAGGAAACCACGTCTCCGTCTCCGCAGTGGGCGGAGAGTCACCCCCAGGGGCCTGGGGCGCTCCACAGAGCCGGCGTGCTTTAAAACCCTCCCTCCGCCCAGTGGATAGGACAGCCTCTTTCTCAGGACCAGGAAAAGGCCTAGGCAGCCATGTCTTCAGAGGAATCAGTGGCAGCAGACCACGCACAGAATGTGTTCTCTGGTTCAGGAGCGCAGGCTTCAGCCAGACCAGCCTGGGTCTGGGACCTGGCTGGGCCCCTCCTTGCATATTTATTTCCCCATCTATAAAATGGGCATGTTTCCCACTTCACCGGCTTATAGGACATATGTGGAAGACTGCGCAGTGGATGGAATATGTTGATAGCAAGAAATATATTAGTAGTTGTCAATGATCAAGATGAGAAGAATATTAAATGGAGTAAATTTCAAGGCCTGCTTCTAGTCTTGCCTTGGTAAAGCTTTCTGTTAGGCATCTAAATAAAGCTCGAATGACTCATTTTTATATAGCAAACAGGGATCTATGGTCGCTCTGTGCCAGGCATTGTTCCCACCATTCTGTAAACACTAACTCGATCCTCATAACAACTTTATGTGGTGTGTATCCTTATTGTGCCCATTATACAGATGAAGAAACTGAGATTCAGAGAGGTCAGGTGATCTACCCAAGGTTACAAAGGTATGAGAGGGTGGGTGGAGTTGGTATTTAAACCCAGTCAGGCTGTTCTGGAATCCATGCTCTTAATCATGCCTACATTGCACTGCCTCTATCATTATTCTTACAGATGTTGTTATATCTTCTTGTCTTGTTGGGCAGACCTAGGTTCTCTGACTGAAAAGGAAGAATCTCCAGGGCCAATAGGTGCCTCCTCTCTAACATCTCTGAAGCCCCCAATGGATCTAACAGAACCCAGCTCACAGCAGGTGCATAGCCAGCCCTTGCCAACCAACCTGCCAAGACCTTCTGTGCCCCTTGCTTTCTTCTACCCACCCCCCAGCTGAGAATCAAAGAGCAAACCCCTCACCCTCTCATTGGAGCATTTGCTGCAGGCCAGTGCTTTCAAATCGTGACCTCTATCCAATGTAAAAAATAGGTTTTACGTCTTGACCCATACACATCTAGTATATGAGTAATTGCCAACAAAGGACTCATGAAACAATACCTAACCTAATTACAAGAGATGTACTTTCATATCTTTTTTTTTTTTTAGCATTGGTTGCAACCCACTAAGTTGGTTTTATAATCCACTTATGGGCTGTGGCCATGACTTTAAAAATTCTTCTTAGGGGAGTTCATTTCTAACTTGAGGCACATGCAATTTCTGAGCACACTGCACAGCAATTCTTCCCAAAGAAAGAGATAAACAGCCCTTCCTACTGTGTGTGAGCACCATGGTGCTGCCACAGCCAGGACAGTCACTGGGTCCCTCTTGCAGCGCCCTGCCCTGGCTGGAGTCCTGCGACCATGGAGACTGGGTATAAACTGGGAGCTAAAGACTGGATTCACGCCAGCACAGAATTAAGAGCATGGCTTCAGAATCTGCTGGAAATGAGTTCAAATCCTGGCTCCGCTAGTTACTAACTTGGGTGGGTTCTTAACCTTCCTTGAGCCTCATTTCCCTCACCTGGAAATGAGGTTGTTAATATCTACCACTGAGGGTGGCTGTGTGGATTAGCTGAGATGCAAAAAGCACCCAGAAGAGTGCCAAGGCTTGTAATCCTGAATTGGTGCTGACTGGTGGTGGTGGGAGGTCTTTGCAGCCCCTCTTTAAGTCTGACCCATACCTTACAAGGGACTTCTCACCTTTCTCTGTCTCTCCATGTTTACAGACCCTGCAATATTCAGAAGTAGCATCACTCCCTGGCACATGGCTAACACTCAAGTGGCTGAACCAACTAAGCAGAGGCCTGGGGCTTCGCCCATTAAGTCACCCATCACTGAGGGTCAGTATTTATTGGTCAGTAGCCAATAAAGTTTGTTGCATAAATTTCACTCACTCGATCTCATCTTGTATCTCTGGACACAGGACAGTGCTCCCTCCTCTACAGATGGGGAAGCCAGAGGTGGCAACTCCCAACAAGGTTTCCCCAGGGCAATCCTAAAGTTTCTTTCCATGACAGCTAGACTGCAAGCCTGCTCATCAGAGCCTATGCTGCCTCCTGAGGGAGAAGCAAGTGTCTCAGTGAATGGCTCATGCCCTTAAGGATAACAAGGTCCCTGTGATGAGAAAAAGCACAGGACTGACGGGGTAGAGGGCAGGCAGGGAGCCAATGTCCAGCTTGGGTTGGTCACTTCACGTGGCCCAGTGGTAGCAGAGGATCCTTAGACAAAGTATGTTTCTGTAGCCTGGAGAAGGAAGGGAAGATTGCTAAGAGTGTACCCCAAGACACGGCAGGCTAATTTCCCTGAAGCTGTCCACAGGAAAATGTGTTTTTGTGAGAAGCTAATTA
>PVJD01015018.1:0-26680 GCA_004026545.1 Mormoops blainvillei
GATATGGGAAGAAGAAAGCCATCCGTCACACCTGGCCATGGGATCCCGTCAGGGGAGATCCGGTCACTCTCACTAGGGCTCTGCCTTTCAGCTCTGTGCCCACGAGACCATGGAAAGAGCCACCGCTGCCCTGGGCTGGGAGGGCGGAGCGGGGGGGCCAGCAGGGTAGGAGTGGAAAGAGCACCCGAGGGTGTCTGCCCTCCAGGCTCTTCTCTGTTCCCATCCCCTGAAAAGGGCCGCTCTAACCGTGGTTCCCGCAGATTTCTCTGTCATTAGAGGCGGTTCTCGGCATATCTATTCTGGAGCTACAGCTGGTTGCTTCTCAGAATAAACAGAGCTGTGATATTGGGATAAAAGCAGAAAGGCATGTATCTCCTCTTCGTGCCCTCCCTCTTCCCAATGTTTTCCAACCTCCGCTTCTCTCATTTTAAAGGCCTTGCCCTCAGACCCCTTCTACCTCACCACCTGCCCTGTAGCCCTCCTTCCGCCCTCTTGTAATCAATCAGGCTCCCCTCCCAGGCATGTAAGGGCCCTGCTACGGCGGGGCCCTTGTTGGGCATGGGGCTCCAGGGCGCGTGGGACTCACTGTCAAGGTATACGGGAGTTCATATATTCAGGACTTAAGCCAAAGACTCTAAGAGCTGGTCCAGCCCCTCATGCTTAGATGAAGCAGCTGAGGTCCCCGCTGGGGACATGTGGTGCTCGGGGTCTCAGAGCTCCTGAGGGTTAAGGTAGGACCTGTGACACCCTGCTCGTGAAATCGTCCTCATACTCTCCTATGTCATTATCAGAAAGACTGTGTTGTACTGCTATCATGGGCATGGGAGCTTGTTGCTGCAGGGACAGGAAGAGAAATCAGACTGTTGTTTGGGACACAGCAGATGTGGGGTGCCCGGGCTATTTATGCCTGACATGGCTTCCATGAGGGATGAAGGCAGTCGGTTACCCGGAGGTTGGAGGGTCTGGTCAGCAAGGAGAGATTGAAGAGACTTGTGTACGTGGCCACATCAAGACCAAGTTTCTCCTCACCGCTTGTTGTGCGTTCTACCTGAAGTGGGTCTGACAGGGCACCCATGGTCACGCAAGCCTCTTGCTTACCTGTTCTTGCCTGTTCTGCTCTATCGGGAGCCCTTCCCTCACCGCCTTTGCCCTTTCCCGTCTCCTGCCTCTTCCCTGCGCTTGCTGCACTTTCCCTTTCGTGAGCTCCGCCCGGCTCCCCTCGCCGCCAGCACTGTGTCTGCAGCCGGCTGTGCGGCCTGACCCGCGTGGGGTTGCAAAGGCAGATGAGAAAAGGGGCAAGCCGAGGCCACTGCAGTGGGTTCCCTTTCTTGCTTTTGTTTTATTTTTAAAAGCTGTAACTGTGGTTAAACTCTCAAATTAGTCTTTGGAGACTTCAGTGGACCAGCAGTAACAGAGCTGTTGCTGAGGGTTGCTGGGCTGCAAAGGACCTACACTCTGAGCACACCCATCGGCTGAGACAGTTCCAGGGGCAGATGTCAAAGGTCAGGCACCGGAGACGGCTGGCTCTTCCACGCACCCTGGGAGGCGGCAGAGGATCAGGAATGTGGGCTTTGAATTCAAGTGAGCACGAGATCGTATCTCCGCTCCATCATCTCTTAGCCCTACGACCTTGGGCTGGTTATTTAAGTGTCTCGGAGATTCTCTTTCCTCATCTGTAATATGGAGAGATTAACCATATCCGTTTTGAAGAACAGTCCATTCCTTAATTCAACACATAATTAACTGAGCATTTCCCCCTAACCAAGCCCTGATCCAGGCATGATCACATACAGTGGTGGAAGGACTTCTACATCGCTGTCCTTGTGATACTCACGTGTTCTGATAAGGGAACAGGGTGTATATATCCCCTGACTTAACACCATGACGAGGCACAAAAGCGCGTGATAAATTGTAATTGTTATTATTACGTTCAACACTAACAATGTGGTATAAATAGTCAGGCAGAGAACCAGAAAATGTGTTTCCACTCCATAAAATGTTTAGCTGCTTCTTTAGATTTATAGCTCTTTTTTGGTTAAAGAGAGCTTATTCGTCAAGGTTTCCCAGGGAAACAGGGCCGATAGGATATAGATGCATATGTCTTATGTATATGCATGTAACTATGTATCTATATGCTAAATGCATGGTACATATATACGGTGCATATATATGTGAATATGTATAAGGAAATTTATTATAAGGAATTGGCTCATGCGATTATGGAGACTGACAATCCCTGGAGGCCCAGAGGCGGCAAGGGCGTAGTTCTCACACGAAGGCTGGCAGGCTTGGGACTCGAGCTTGCAAGGCAGGAAAAAGCCAGTGTCCTACTTTGAAGGCTATGGGTCAGGAAGAAATTTTTCCTGTGCCAGAGAAGGCCAGCCTTTTTGTTCTATCAGGCCTTCACCTGACTGGACGAGGCCCGCCCACATGGGGAAAGGCAACCTCCTTCACCGTGTTTACTCATTCAAATGTTACCCTCACCCAGCAACACTCTTACAGAAACATCCAGAAGAAGCTCTGACCAAATATCTGGGCACCCTGTGGCCCGGTCAAGTTGCCATATAAAATTAACTAGCACAGGGCACCTCGGTTGGAGGACGTCATAGCTGAGAAAGCCCTGTGGGAAGAGCTGAGTGTCTACCCTGCCCTGAAGGGGAGAGGACCTCTGGCTGAGGTCAGGACAGGATGCAGACTAGTTGTCCTGAGGCTCAGTCCAACCCAAAGATTTGTTTTTGTTAGTTTACACTATGTTTTGTAAGTTTGTTTCAGCACTTAAAAATGATAGAGTTCACATGAAAACCTGAATTTCCAACTTCTCACAAACAATTTGAAGAAGTGGTCATGGGGAGGTCAGGAGCCGGAGCTTAGCTTTTGACACCCATGCCCGACCTGCCGCACTCATATTTGTTACTACTCCCTGCTTTATGAGAAACGACCTGAACATCGGGCCCCCTCCGGTCCCAGTGGGGAGCATGTCCGCTGCATGCTATGTTCTCTCTGCTGAGAGCGGGATGCGGAGGCCAGTGTGAGGCTGTGTTCACAGCACACGCCCATGATCTTGCCCCTGGTACCTTACAGGCTTCTTTGACAAGCTGCTACTGAAGTACCCCCAGGATTGTAGACCTTCCGGGGCTCTTTGACTGGGGAGGGGCCTTGAGTGGGGATGAAAAGCTCTGTCCTCTCCAACTAAGGAACAGCGACACCATCCAGCAGACTTGGTCTTACGCAGCTGGCTGGCTGGGGGGAGGACCAACAGCTTCTTTCTGCTTATCGTGTTCTGTACGCTTGTATCAACATTTAAAAATTAGAGACTGCACATTCAAAATCTCATGAAATACTAGAAGTGGTTGCATAGGGATCAGGCATCTTTCCAGGTCAGGGTGTCTTTTCTTCTCCTTCAGGCTTGACCTTCAGACATGAATCTTGGGATGGAAACCTCTAGAACCATGGAATCATGAAAAAACATGCCTCTTGACTTATGGGACACAATGAAGGAACTGGGGGTGTTTAGACAGGAGAAGAAATGCCTCTTAGGGTACCAAGAGCAGTGGGATTGAACCAATTCTAAATGTCCCCGGAGGGTGGGAGTCCATCTGGGAACCAAGAGCTGGGAGAAGGCAGGTCTGTGGCCAGCGTGGTGCAGACTTTTCCAGCAATGTCAGTGCCTGAGAACTAGAGAGGCCTGGTGCCTGGGCCAGCCATGGGGGCTAGAGAGGGGATTTGATGATTAGATGGAAAGTAGACTGGATCAGGATTTCCGAGCCTTTTTCATGTGTGGTACACACAGACAATGAAAATACAGGTAGACTAGAGGGGATTTGAACCCCCACAGGGGTTGCACACAGGCCCAGAGGTTCAGGCCCTGGCAGGCCTGTTGGAAGGGACCCCGAATCTATCTTAAGCAGGTATGGTAAGGCATGCAGATTCAGAGACGACTGTCATGAAGGAAGTCGTTTGTACTCACAGGTCCCTAGAAACAGGAGGCACAGGACACTGTGCAGGGCCATGCAGGGAAGCACCAGGTCAGTCAGGAGGCCGAGGGAGTGAGGGAGGAATGTGGGCAGGAGTCTTCAATGTGGTTTTCGTGGGAAGGAACAGGAGAGGCGGGGTTTGCAGGCTTGGGATAGGTTAGATTGGATCATTTCAGTGGGTCATGGGGCACGGGGCCTGTCCCAGTTGTCTGGTATCTGGTGGCCCTGGGGTGATTAGGGAAGGGGAATTGTGGCCTTCAGTGTAACAGCAGATGAAGGAGGCGGTGGGGGTGTGAGCTCTGGGTCGGCTGGTTCGCCCATGAAAGGCACCCTCTCAACAAACTGCCCGGCACTGGGAGGAGTAGGCGGGGTTTGCAGGCTTAGCCCCAGAGGCAGCATGGCCCCAGAGGTCAAAGCGGCAAGGACAGAAACTAGAAAACATGATTATTACATGGTCCTGCCCATGTGCCTAGCGCTGAGAAGGTCTGTTTCTTGACATGCTGCACTGATGTCTACACCTGTTCCTGGCTCTGAGGTGCTATAACCAGATAGCACATTCGAGCAGGAAGTGGTCTGAGGGTCCAGACTTACTCCCTCTTTGTACAGAGAGGAAGCTGGGCCCAGAGAGGCGAACCGGCTTGGTCAAAAGCACAGAGCAAGTTGCAGAGCAGGGCCTGGAACCCAGTGTTCCCTGGGTCATTTGTGCAGTTGGCAAGGACCGGAGGCAACAGGCATGGGGTCCCCATCTGTGAGAGCTCACAGTGGGATTACGTGACCTAGGAAAGGTCTCTACCTGCAGCCTCCAGTGTTCACGGGGCAGTAGGAAGACCGGGGAGTCAAAAAGGCAGTCCCTGCCAGAATGTTTCTCCTGACTCCCCCTACTCTGCCCCAGACACACAAGGCAGACTTAGAACCCAGGTCTCAGAACTGGATGTAGCCTGGGATGAGAAGACCCGAAGCAGGTCCCAGCGTTGCCCTGCACCAAGTGTCTGGCTGGGGCAGCTCATTTCCCTCCCTGGCACCAGCCTTACCAGCTGAGATCCAGTCGTTCCCAACTTGCTGTATGTCACCCGCCCTGTTAAAGTAACCACTCCTGTCCCTTTACCCCACCTGCTCGTTCTGGTCGGCGGTCTCAGGGCAAGCCACTTGTAACGGACTTCCCCTGAGGGGTATCCACCAGACTGGGAACCACCAGACCAGATCATCTCAGACACCCACCCCAGCGCTAAACCCTACGTGGTTCAGGCCGTCTGGGCTGGGCCATGTGGGTAATTCATTAGCACCTCATGGCAGAGGCTGTGGAGGGGGAACTAGAGAGCCAAAATGACTTACTTCTTAAGGTCACAGCTAGTGGGTAGGGAGGGCTGGAAACCAGAACCCAAATCTCCTGCGTGTAACAGTCTGGTCACAGACTGGGAGGTTTGAATAGCAGACATTTGTTTCTCACAGTTTTGGAGGCTGGAAGTCAAAGATCAAGGTGTTAGCGGGCTTGGCTTCTTCTGAGGCCTCTTTTCGCCTGCAGAGGGCTGCCTTCCTGTTACCCTCGCATGGTCTTTTCTCCACATGCAGCTCATGTCTTTGTGTGTCCGAGTATCTTCTTCTTATGAGGACACCAGTCAGACTGGATGAGGGCCCACCCTAACGACCTCGTTTTATGTTTAATCACCACTTTAAAGGCCCTGTCTCTAAATGCAGCCCCATTCCGAGGTCCTGGGGGTTAGGGCTTTGGCACTGGAAGTCTATAGCCCTGCCTCCCGGGCTGTGTTCCTCCCTCGGCTCTGTGTGCCTCTCCCACGGCGGCCTCTCCCTCCCCCAGTTATGCACTTAGCACTGCTCCGACCTTAGTGAGCCCAGCTCTATGTCCTAAGTGTACTGTGTCCATCCACGCCTGGTTCAGTATTTGTTCCTATGACCTGTTTGTTCTCAGAAGGGCCGTGGGCTGCTGCAGAAAGCAGGGAAGGCTGTGTTCTGGATTCTTCATTCCGCTGACCTGGCACACAGCCTTGCTCAATTAGGCACTTGACAAATGATGGCGATGTGACGGTGATGTTGACAGCCAAGAATAGAACCCGTGAGTGGGAGGTTAGTCTGCTCAGCTGGTGCTGTGAGGACCAAGGGGGATGTGGTTGCCACCTCAGCTCAAGGTTGAGCAGGGACCATGGTTTGGACTGAGCACTGAGCAGGAGCCGCCGCTGTGACTGCATGGCCGTGGGAGAAGGTCCAGGCATGTGTGACCTTCGGCGCCTGCATGCGGCTCTCAAATCCCAAGAACCTAAGTCTAGACCCAGAGAGCTGAGAGCTTCTGGGCAGGCCCCGGCCAGGCCCTGGAGGCCTGAGTGACCTCTACCTCCCCAGGCTACTGGGAGGCTGCGTGGCCCCTGGAGGTGTCTGTGTCACTGATGTCAGGGTAGCCCGTCCAAAATGATTTCTATGAGCCCCTTGAGGCTAATGTTAAAATGTGTATGAGTGGCTGGTGGTCCTGGTACAGAATGATCTGTGCCTTTCTGAGCCAGTGTCCCCTCCCCTATAAAGGGGCCAGCAACACCTCCAGAGAGAGGAGGAAGGAGAAGGGACAAGTGTTTTGGGAACTTGTCACTTGTCACTGTATGTATAATGGAAGGGTGTATCTACTTTAGACCTCCATGAAAATGTATGTTCCCTTTCTGGGAAGGCGAATGCATTGGCTCAGGCTGGAAGATGCTTCTCCCAATAGGCCAGTCCACGGTGGGCAGGGGGAGGTAAAGACCAGGGAGGTGCTGGGTACAGGTGCAGAAGGCTCCAGAAGACAGAGGCCTCCTCCTCTGTTTGACCCCATAGCTGGCTGGCATCATAGTTAGTCCACAGGGGTCACCCAGACTCTAGCACACACCAGGGGCATTTACCTTGGGTGAACCGGGCCTCCTGACAAGGACTCAGGTCCTTTAGTTCTGTGGTTATACACTATCAAACGGTCCCACTCTGTCCCCCATAGTGAAGAGTTCCGCTCTGATGACTCTGACCCCAGTTTTCTCATCTCTAAACAAAGGAATCCCTTTAGCTCTGGCTCTTACCACCTGTGGGCTTATAATCTTAGCTATCATATTTTCTCACTTGTCAATGTGCAACATCCTTTTTCTTTCCTTCCTAACTGCTTTCTGGTCCCTTACTTTTTTTTTTTTTTTCCTCACAGCCCTCATGTCTCCCTCAAGGACCCAGGGTCTCACCCATGGTCTCTCATTGGGGCTAATGATTTTAGCTCCCAGAATTTTAAACCCAAGGGGGCACTTTGAGAAGCATCTAATCTGGTCTAGTGGCTTTAACCTGAAATTTAGGGGCACTGAAGGGTGTTTCGGGGGGGTTCTGCAAACCCTGGAGCATTGTCAGCCCCATGTGAAGAATCAGACCACTTCAGGAACTAGGCTGTCACTTTGAACAGTGTGAAATATTCACGCTCAAGACTTGATTGCAGATATCTCCCTCTCGCCTGATTCCTCACTTTTCCATGAGAAAACTACGGTCTGGACAGGCGAGGTGGCTTGGCCAAGTTATCTAAGTACCTTTCTGGCATTGAACTTGGATGTGATTCAAAAGAAAATTCTCAGGCCATAGAAGGAGAGAAGTCATAGACCTGGTTCCTACGGGGGCTCTTGAAGACTTGGATGTGGACTTAACTCCCACGCTGCCCTCTCACCTGTTTTTGCTGGACCCTCCCTCCTCACCCTGCGCAGCCTCTCTGCTGTCACAGGGCACTTTTCGGGTTCTGCTATGCTCTCTTCCCCTTGGGCCTGTCTACGGCGAAGCTGTGGAGAAATGGGGTGCTGTTAGTTTTTTTCAGACTTCCTGTGTGCTTCAGAGACCTCAGTGAACGAAGAGCTAAAGTAAAAAGGGACAAGGGCTGTTATGCCAAACATGGACTTGTATCTGACACAGGGGAAGCTGGAGTCATGATTTTTCTAGGACTAAAGCCCAGGGCTCTGATACCCCCCCCCCCCCACCAACTTGGCTGCTGGGGGAGGTAAAGTGCTTGGGGCTGGAAGTGTAGGTAGTGGGGTCCTGGTCATTCTCAGACGTGGGTCAGAATGTCTCTCTAGAGATGGCCAAAGTGATTCTTGAGAAGTATTTATCGCTGAAACCAAGCCTATCAAAAGGAAAACTTAATTACCTCTCTACTACAACTGTTTGAATGTTCTCTGTCTCTTTTCTGCATACAACCCAGTTGTGACCATGGAGTATATCTGTGCAGCAAATATGTATATAATCTTTGGAGTTTTTATATTACTTTAATTGCATATGGCGAAGTAGTGTCCTTATCAATTACCTTTAGGACTGACAGGAATAAATCTATGAGGGAAGTTTTGTACCTACGTGAGAAGGACAGAATTATGCAGAAACATGTCCCTTCCCTCTCCCTCCCCTCCCCTCCCCTCTCCCTCCCTCCCTCTCTTCTTTCCTTCCTTCCTTCCATTTTCTTTCTCTTTTCTTCTTTTCATGCACATTGCTGGCTGTCGGCCCATAGCCTCTCATTCGCAGGGCCTCCCACTCCAATGGTCGCTCGCGGGGCCCCGAAGAGTCCGTCCCGTCCTGGCCCAGCCTGGCCGCCTGGCTCAGGGTTTCTGTGCCCGCCCTTGGGTCCGTGAGACCTTTCTCTTCCAGAGCGCTTTTCAAAGAATAGCTAATTTTGCTACTTTTTGGGCTCAGGAAATTTTGGGTTGGGTTTTCCCTTTGTATTTTATTTTTGTTTTTCTAACCAGGGAAGAAAAAGACCCTACCGCAGCTTGAGTAGTGATTGGGAAGATCGAGAGAGAAGAGCCGTGAGCTGGGGACTTTCTTGCCACTGTACTCAGGGCTACCCCACCTCAGAACTGCCATGGCTGGAGCTGTAAACTACCAGAGTTCCCCCAAATTTTCTGATTCCTGAGCTCTGAGAAGAAACCATCTGTTTCTTCTCTTTCTATTTCCCCATAATGGGCTTGGGTAACATCAAAAAATGAAAACAGAAACCATGACTGTGCTGTGAAGTCAGAGGCTCAAAGAGACCTGGGAAGGTCCTGAATTTAAAAATGGAAACTCGCTGACAAAGGTCACTATACCAAGTGTTTGTCAGTCACCAGGCTGGGGGTGGGAGGCCTGGGTTCAATCTCAGAGCCCTTATGTTTCAGTTTCTTTGAAATCCAGCACTTGCCAGTGAGACAGCTGTTCTCTGCCCTCCCTGGGTGTGTGTCAGAAATACCTGGGTGTTATTTAAAAATGCAGATGGCTGGGCCCCGGCTCCTGAGACCCCATTCATTAGGGTGGGGTACAGCTTGAGATGTGTCCGTATTCGTATGTATGTAGTGTTAAAAAATTATTCAGACACGTTAAAAAAAATAAAGCTGACTTCATTGGGAGGACTACTGCAATGGGGTTTTGCAGTAGGGGAAAGAAATTGAAATAAAACAAGGGAAAGTGGGGATTTATAGCCATGGAGCGGGGTAGGGTGAGAGGATGAAATTTACTAAGACGGTAGGGTAATTCTTTTCTAAATTGATCCAACCAGATTCTTGCTAAGGGCAGGCCAAAGTAATCAACTGTTCTCTCAGGTATGGGGCTGGTGTGTGTGCGAGTGAGAAATTTGATCAGATAGCAAGTGTACTCAGCTATAAGAGTGGGGAATTCTGACTGAACCCACTGAGCAGGATTCTCACTAAATGTGGACTCTGCAAGGACGGAGACAGAAACTGAGATTTGTGTGCAGAGAATTCAGAGAAGTCCTATTGAAATTTGGTCAAGGAGAGAATCTTCATCAGCATCTATATGGGCATGGGCGTGCGGCCAGGGTGTAGAAGCCGTGGGACCAAGTGCTACCTGAGGAGATGTTTCAGGTCCAACAGTCCACTCTTCTCTCCATGAGAATCCAGAGCCCAGGGGACATTACCCTGGGATGCCTATGGGCCAAGACTGCCTTTCATGGGCAGTCCCAGACTCTAGACCATTGCAGGTTGTAGTGGTCAAGACCACACTTGGAGACCCTCATACTTTGTTTGATTCATGGGTCTGCTCTCTACTTGCTGCGTGACCTACGGGGAAGTCTCTTTGCTCAGCCTCAGTTGCCTCCTCTGGGAGATGGGTGATAACAGAACCTACTTTGGAGGTTTGTTATTGGATTGAATGGGCTCATCATGCCTGAGAAGTGCTGGCCCAAGGCTGGCCTAGGGAAGAGCTCTGTGTTAACTGCTGTTAGCGCTCAGAAGTGAGCCCTTTGACAGGCATGCGGGGCGGGAAGAAGAAGGAGGACATGTGCTCAGGTTCTCAGAGATGGAGAGGGAATCAAGTCACAGTGGGGCAAAGACCCCGCCCCATGTGGGCATTGCCAGCCCCTCTGTTCTCTTGGAAGATGGCCTAGGGTTGAGATAACTTCCTGTAGTCCCAGGGTTCTCTTGGCAGATGTCACTGCAATATCTTTCTATCCTATTCACTCTGATCCTGATTTTGGATAGGACTCAGAAATCTATATTTCAGGCTCATGCTGGCTCTCTAGTCTAGCTTCGAGGCAAGAAAACTGGCTCGTCTCTGGGCTATGTGGAGAACCCCGAAAGTAAGACTGTGTCTGAGGAGGAACTAGAGGTCAACGACAGAAAGAGGGCTGGCTTCTCTCCTGGTGGAAGCCACTTATTTTTAAAATATATATGAGCATAACCAATATAATTATAAAAGAGCTTAAGATCTCTTAAGTGCGTATAATTCTAGATATAGAAGCATTTTTATGTAGTTATAGGCACTATGTTAACTGAATTCTCTTTTAACATTTTTATATAATGTTTTCATGTATTATCACTGCTCATATTGTTATCAGAGAGTTTATCATTATTGATATTGCTTAGAATAACTCCTGAGCATTTTGGTCTGATTTCGCAATTTAATTTTAAATAGTATAGCTATGGGCATCTCTGTGCCCAATGCTCCGTGCCCACCCCTTTAGATATGTGGGGGGCATTTCCCAAAGTTGGGTGACCTGGCAACACGTGCGAGTTGTTATATATTTAACTAGCTTGCTCTTTAGAAAGCCAGTTCTGAATCAACTGGCCATTGTACCAGTTTCATTTCAAGCCCATAAACAAAAGATTCTGTTATTTTTATCTTGGCATCTTGGCTTGTTTCATAGGTCGGTACTGGTACCTCCAAGTTGTTTCCCGTAGCATTTTTAACTGCTGAGGATTTTTCCGTCTCTTTTTAATTTTCCCCATCTCTTTACACACAGGTGGCATCCTGTTTGCTTGATGGGGCATCTAAATTGCTGTTTTATCCAATTTGCATTAAAATGAAAACTGGTTGCTTCAGTGTACAGATGGGGGACATCGTCATGTTTAATGGTTTTGATATCTGTTTACACAAAGCAAATTTGTAGTGTATACTGGATTTGCAAAGAGCAGCATATTGGGGCTTGGCAGGTGGAGAAGCTTGTTCAAGAAGATGTTTTAGTTGTTTTCAGGATGGTAATAGATGAGCGGACAGCAGCCGCACAGTTAGACGTGGGGTTTGTACTTTCTGGCTGAAAGAAGAACTACTTGAGTTTATCTTTTATTCTCATTTTTTCTGTTTATTAAATGTATCATAAAAGGTAACAATAAAATTCGATGTTGCCGTCATTATTATGCCTGTTAATATACCAAAAAGCCAGCATGCCTTTTAGCGCTGTGTAGCTAGAAACTGCTGAGCTTCTGCGTAACTTTCTGTCTAAGCAGAACTCTGGGGACCAGGTCAGGAAAACAGTATTCTGAGCGTTCCTGTTTGGCACAGAAGTAACCTTGATGTGTGGACACAAAGCCCGGAGTGGTGGGCTCACTGGTAGGACTTGGGCTGTAGGCTGGGTGTGTTGGGCTTAGATGGGATATCTGAGATCTTGTCCTGCCTCCACCACTTAACAAAGGTGACCCTAGGCAAGCCGCTCAGTCACTTTCCTTCATCCTCCAAATGGGACTGACATCTACCTTGAAGACATCAGCAAGATAGCAAGGGGGCTGACATTCCAGAAAGAGATACACAGTGTGCAGTCTGCACACTTTCTTTTTTTAAATTTGACTTGGATGAAGAAGTTGGGTCCATCTTTTGCGTGGCAGCCCTACAACCATTTAAAACTAGCAGTCATGCCATCACTTCTCAAGACGCCTCTGTCCCTTTAGTTTTCAGGATCTGTTTCATGTGACGAGATCCCCAGTCACAGAGGGCTCTGAATGTCCTCACCCTAGAACGCAGTCTCTCCAGCCACGGGGCCCAGGACTGGCAGTGCGTTGATGTGGTCACGTCTATGCAGAGCCCTGGGGAAATCACCGTCCTTATTTTAAAGATTTGCTGGTAACCCCAACGCTGCGTGAACTTTGGCAGCCGTATCACAGTGACTAACTGTGAGTTCACAGTTAGCCTAAGCCCCATTTAAAAAAATATCCATGTCATTGCTAAGCCACATCTTCCTCATCCCAGTTTGAGGAAGATTTTTTAAAAAAAATCTACATGAAGAGCTTCACATTGATCCCATTTCACAAGGTGTTTTTTTAAAACAATATTTTATTTATTTATTTATTTTTGAGAGAGGCGAAGGGAAGGAGAAAGAGAGGGAGAGAAACCTCAGTGTGTGGTTGCCACTTACACACCCCACAGCCCCCCAACCAGAGACCCGGCCTGCAACCCACACATGTGCCCTGATGGGGAATTGCACTGGCAACCCTTTGGTTCCCAGGCTGGCACTCAGTCCACTGAGCCACACCAGCCAGGGCTCACGAGTTGTGTTTTGCAACACTTGGCTCGTCTTGCCAGCCGGTGTAGGTAGATTTAGGGAGTTCTTTGTGGTCCGCTGTGAAAGTCACAACTCTCCTAATCCTGTGCTCAACTTGGTGCTTCTGGTCTGATGACCACAAACTCCTTAATGCCTAACGAAAAGGTGTGAACAAGGGCCCATTAAAATAACAGTCAGCCTCAGCCTACTATGGACGCTTGATCAGCAGCCATGGAGAGAAACCGTTTGACCAGTTATGAATCCACCTCCTTGTCATCTGGCTCCTCATTAACCTCTTAGGAAACTGGGGAAGAATTCAGTCAAAGGCCCAGCTGAAGCGTTGATTCATCATGATACCAGATTTCCCTGCTCAACAGCCAGCTCTGTGATGGACACAGAGAGGGAAATGAGATTCGCTGTAGTTGAAGGCTGGGAGAGAAAGAAAAGTTTGAGACCTTCAAGTGGAGAGGTTGGAGAACAATTTAGTTTTGGGGTTAAAGATGACATAGAGTGTGGTTTTAAAAATCACACCCTTTAGGAGATTGGAGAGTAACAGAAGATCCTTGGGGAGAGGAACATATCTTAAATTCTGTGCTTTCGTGTACGTTGTATCTTGCTGTCTTGAAGTGCTGAGTGGCCATACCACTGCGGGGACCAGGTGCCATCAGGGTCAGAGGCAGGCTTGAGGTGAGTGATTCCAAAACCTGCCCTCGCCCCCCGGGGTCCCTCACTGTTCGGGGAGTCGTATGCTGGGACCAGCCTCCACATACTGACAGCACCCATTTCTGCCCAAGTCTCTTGCAGTGAGGTCGACCTGAAATTAGCATTTGCAAAAATGTGCAATTGGCAAATGCTACAAAATCAAGTCACAATTCCTCTGGATTCTTGTGAAACATATCATGGCCTCCCTGGAATCACTCCTGCTGCCTCCCAGCTCATGCCTGTGCTTCTGCTTGTGGCCAGAATTATATTTTTAAAGTGAAAACCTGCTTCTCAGTAGAAAGGCTTGGCTGATATACTTCCTTTGAAGCTGCCCCAGTCCAAAATATTGTGCTGAACTCTACATTTAAGAATGGTTAAGATGGTAAACTTTATGTTATGTTGCATTTTAACATAATTAAGATACTTAAAAATTAAAAAAATAGTACTTATTGCTCAGGATTGATACAATGATTAAATCATGTCTGTAAACCACTTGAGGTGGTGCCTCTTACATAATAAATGTAAGTTTTTATAAAAAAAAAGAGAGGGAAAGTACTCAACAAATACCTTTTGGATGAATTAGTTGAAAAAAAAGAAAAGCTGCTTCACCACGGGGTAAAGTTCAAATTCTTTAGCATGTTGCCACCATCTCGTCTCATTTCCCAACAGCCCCTTACTGCCCTCCTCGGCAGCTTCACTTACATCAGGTCAGGTGATTTCCTCGTCTCCCTGGGTCACCTTTTCCTGAGTTCCCAGGGCTCCTGCAAATTCCCTTCTGAGCTCCTCTGACACCGACCTTAGACCGCTATCAGCCCATGTTGTGTTCAGGCTGTTTTGTTTCCATCTTTTTCCTCTTTAACGAGATTAGGAGTCCCTGGTGGACAGGGGTCTTCTGTTTATCTCTGTATGTTCAGAGTCTCACAGGCCCCCCACCGCCAGACATAGAAGGCAAGGTGGGGGTGTTATGGAGGAAAGTGGAAAGAGGGGAGAGGGGAAGACAAGCAAGAAAAGAGGGAAGAAAGGAGAAAAGGAGGCAGGGAGAGGGGGAAAGAGGAAGAAGGACGGGAAGGGAGAGGGAGTGACTGAGGGAGGGAGAAAGAAGGGAGAAAAACAGGCCAGCCAAAATCACTCATGAGCTGGCACAGAAGCGGTGAGGTGAGTGATTTTTTTTTTTTTTTTTTTTTAACTACTGGAGAAACAGTGGAGACTAGAGGTCACACAGGAAGTAAGAAAAATCTGCCCCGCTGCAGGGATCACAGTTCTTGAACCAGCGAGGAGAACAGAGGTTTCATGAACAAGGAAGGACGAGTAACGCATCCCCGCTTCCCCCTCCTGCCCCAGAAAGCCAGTCCCAAGTCAGCTGACCTCTGAGTTGGCAGGTACCGGCAGGAGAACAATTCTGAGTGGGTAACGTGTGCGAGGGGCGGTGCGCCGAAAGTGGGCTAGAGTCTCACTACACGTTTTTGAATGACATCGAATGATAGCTGGGGTTAGTCACCTTTTTTCTGGTTCCTTCCTTTGAAGGTAATGGCGGGCGCGGGGGCTGTGGGGGGGGTGAGGATGCTTGGAGAGGAGGGGAAGGGATTAGCCAAGTGATAGATCGCGCAGCTCTGGAACAGGGAGGACGCCGGTTCCGTGAGAACTGGGGGCCGAATGGGCTTGGGCTGGGGAGGGCATGCTGCGTGGGCCGCCGGGGCTCAGCTTGCCCAGAAGCGCGGGCCTGCCGCCCCGAGACTGCAGCGTCACTGCCGAGTAGTTAAGTGGCTGCTCTCAGCAGGCCTTTGCAGAGGCAAGGCAAGTGTTCCCCATTTTGTTGATGTGGAAACAGCAAGAGGAAGTGACTCAGAGATGGAGTGGAAATAAAGTGTGTCTTGTGACATTCTGGCTTCTGCGAGATCCAAAGGACTGGTGTTTTGAAGTTGCTGCAAGGCTTCCTTCCACACATCCGTGGTGTCCTCGGGACAGACGACGGCCCTACATGTGGGCAAAGAGGAGGAGGTGGAGGTGGGCAGGTGGATGGAGGAAGGCGGGTGTTGATGGACGGGCAGCCTCAGAGAACTTGGGACAGAAGAGGCCGCCGCAACCACCTGATCCGGGACGCACCAGGCTGATTTAGTTTTTTACAAGTGAGAACTGGCATTGGGTTTCTGATTCTTTCTTCTGCCAAGTCACAGGCATTTAAAAAATACATGTGCCAGGGAGTTGACATGAGTAATCTCTGATTCTCCAGACATTTCTGTAGCATGGGGAATGTTAGCCTCAGACCTCAAGAGAGGAAACTGAGGCCTGGGGAGGTGACCTTGTCCAGGTTACATAACTGGTAAGTGGCAGAACTTTCAATTCTGGAGACAATGCATTTTTAGCCTCAGGCTCCCGGTGTCCGCTTTCCTGTCTGGTTCCCCAAGAGGCCAAGCTTCGATGTGAATTCCCAAAGACTATCGTCATTTCATTAGCGACTGGACATTGGAAATGCCCCAAAATGTGGAAAGACATAATGTTAGAATGGAAGACTGCCCTTCAAACGGAATACATTGAGCTTTAGGGTGAATTCTCTACGGTGTCCTTATTTCTTCCATTTTGCTATGGACATGGAAAATACCATCCAAGGCCATCGTCTGCCTACCTGCTGCTGTCTGGGAGCTCCGACCCATCTGGCCTGATGTCTCAAGGCATCGGAGCCAATCAGTGGCAGAGCTGGGCACTAACTCCAAGGCATAGTGACAAGATAACCATGACACCAGCCCTCTGGTCTTTGGCAATTGACATTGAAGCTTGACCTCTTGGGAAACCTGATGTGGGAGCAGATGCGGAGAGTCCCCAGGGTAAAATACATTGTCTTGAGGATTGAAAGTTATGCCCTAGATTTAAGGGAAAATGAAAAGGGGACAATTAGTTATAAAGGTGGCATGATGTCATGGGAGAAGGTGCACACACATCTGCCTCACTGAACCTGGGCTTAAAACTCATGTCCTCAGGGCTGCAATGCCACACCGGTCTGGAACATTATTCACAAAGGACTTTGGAGTTAGGCCACACAGTGTCCCTACGTCCCTGCCACTTACTAGTGGTGTGATCTGGACAGTCCCATTGCTAGGCCTCAGTTTTCTCTCTTAAGGTCTGAGGCTAACATCGCCAATCCTATAGAACTTTTCTAGCGACTCAGAGATTACTTACATGCACTCCCTGGCACGCAGAATGTGTTCAGTGAGAGGTAACATGACCCTACATGGTCTTCAAGTGCAAGATTATATTTTTCTGGGACATTGGCCCCTGTAACCCTGATAATCTTCCCACGCCAAGGACACAGCCCTGGGCATGGTGACAAACCAGAGACTCTGAAGGGACTTAAATTCCGCCTCAGTGCCCCCTCCTTCAGGCAGGTGAACATCTTACTGTTCAGGAAGAGTGTCATTAAGTTTCTTCCTGAAGACCTCAGAGATTGTCCAGCTCTTCTTAGTACCCGTTGCAGGCTTGAGCCAAGACGTTCTCATGGCCAATCACAACTTTTCCTGTTTTAATTTGCACCCATTTCCTTGTGTTTGTTATTCTTTGACTTTGACTTAGACAGGTCTGGGGGTTGGGAGGCAAGCTGGAGCCCACGATGGCTCAGAGCCAGGGTTTTCACTGATGTGGCGGGACGGACGTACTCTCTGACACTGCTCACGGGGTCTGGGACAGGCCACGATGCAGGGAGCAGGGGTTGCCAGGCTGGGGGTCTAGGTCCAGACTGGTGAAAGGGGCTGGCTGGGCTTTTGGCTCACAAGGTGAGAGTCAGAGGATTTTGCGATCACGTGACTAAGTCCTAGCTTGGGAAGGGATTATGCTCTCTCAGGATTTCTCACAGACTGGGGATATTTAGTGCTGGGGAGATCGATTTCATCTTGCAGAGAGTTTGTGCCAACCTCAGCAGTATCAAGAGACACTACTTTCTTCAAAGAAAGATAGAAAAATGGGAAAAACTTTGAACTTGGATTCGAATCTGCTTTGGGATCCAAGTTTTCTATTCAAGAAGCATGAATCCTGGACCAGATGGTCTAAACTTTCTTGAGTATGTCTTCTCATCTGTACGTGGGTACAATCATCCCTGCCCGTCTCCCAGGATTGTTGTGCAAAAAAAAAAAAAAAAGTATATTTGTTTTGAAGTTTTAAAATTATAACTATTTTGGAAATAAATAGCCCAAGGTGACTGTCGCACAGAACTAAAGGCGGGCCTAAGGAGCTTGCGTAAGGCTGAAGGTGAAGGTAGATGCTAAGCGACTGAAATGGTTTGGCTGAAGCATTTCACCTGGGGCCTGTTGACCGCTGTGAATGGTGGTTCCTGGGCAAGTGCCGGGGAGCACTGACGAGGGCGAGAACCCAGCGTCCTTCGGGAGTGCTGGTGGCGGCCAGCCCATCACTGTGCGTGGCCTGTGCTCGGCCAGACGTACAATATGAGCGTTTCTCTTTGGTCAGAGTGGGGCAGGGGTTGACTTCTGAGGGGGCTGGACACTGCGTAGGCTGGGCAGGGGTCAACCATCGTGCTGTGGTTCCTCAGCATTACATTTTTTTCTTAATAAAGTTTTTTTTTTTTTTTTTGGAGAATAGTTCTAGGGTCACAACAAAATGGAAGGGAAGGTACAGAGATTTCCTACATACTCCTGGCCCCCGCACCCCGCACAGCCTCCCCCACTGTGGACGTCCCCCACCAGAGTGGTACCTTTGTTACACCATGACCCTACCTACACTGACACATCATAATCACCTGAAGTTCATTGTTTACACTGGGGTTGCACACTCATAGAATGTACAACACTAATGTACAGCGCTAATGTGAACTATGGACTTTGGGTGATTATGATGTGTCAATGTATGTAGGTCCGTAGTATAACAAGTGTGCCACTCTGTTGGGGGCATGTCAACAGTATCATACAGAGTATGTTCATTGCCCTAAAAATTCTGTGCTTCCCCTATTCATCCCTCCTTCCCTCAAACCCTGGCAGCCACTGATCTTTTTATTGCCTCTGCAGTTTTGCGTTTTCCAGAATGTCACACAGTTAGAATCATAGAGTATCTAGCCTTTCAGATTGGCTTCTTTTACTTAGTAATATACATTTAAGGTTCTTCCATGTCTTTTCATGGCTTAATAGTACATATATTTTAGCAACGAATAATATTCCATCGTCAGGATGTGCCACAGTTTATTTATCCATTCACCTACTGAGGAACGTCTTGGTTGCTTCTAAGTTTTGGCAACTATTGTGAATAGAGCTGCTGTAAATATCCGTCTGCAGATTTTTGTGTGGACATAAGCTTTCAGCTCCTTTGGGTAAATAACAAGAAGCATGATTGCTGGATTGTGTGGTGAGAGCATGTTTGGTTTTGTAGAAAACTGCACAACTATCAGAGTTTGCACCAGCAATGAATGAGAGTTCTCATTGTTCCACTTCCTTGTTACATGTTTACATCTTCTTGGTTCCTCAAGTTTAGAAAAGGGCCACATTTCATCGTGCTGTTGACTGTAGCTGCACAGGTTTAGAAGCGCCGTGGGGATCCAATCCCTTCCTACCCCCTTCCTACCCAAGACTTTGTCCTGGCCTCTCTCCCAGGCCAAGGTTTCTTTCTCATCTCCTGCTCTACCCCCGCTCCTGTCCTCTGTCTGTCAGGGAGGGTTTATCTCCCTCGCTCTTCTCTTCAGGAAATGATGCACATAAGGTGTGCAAATAGGACTTCCTAGATGGCACCAGCCAGTTCCTTGACCGACACCTTATTTCTATGCAACTGCCCTCTCTGACATGCTTCCCTGGTGTTTCAGGGAGCCCCTAGAGGGTCTCACGTTGGCTCATTGACACTAGCACCATTTGGTTGCAAAGACTACCTGGGCCAGGAGGACATGTCCTAAATGGCACCCCTGTCCCCTTCATTGTGAATGCCCAGAAACCACGTGGTATAACCTACCGGCACGGATATAATGTTCTTCTTTCTGGCTCTGAGTTTGTGTTTCCACCAGCCAATATGACAACACTGATTATGTGCCCGGTTCCTAAATGACCTTTGGAATGCAGACCCTCCGGCTTCTCTTAGTAGGAACTAGTTCCTGGGGACAGACACCATCTGCCACTCCATTTTCTTCCTACCTCCCATACCTGTTTCACAGAACTGTCTCATGAAGGCCCTGCCTGAAAAGTAGTTTATACGAACAGAAGCCGGGGTTGTGGGGCCCCCCGGTTCGGTAGACCCAGGAGATCCCAAATCTGTGTGTGTCATTTACATACCTGGGCGTCTCCTGTGCCTGTCTCTCGCTACACTAGAGTATACTCTCTTTAGGGGCAGGACACCCTTGCCTCATTTTCACATCCTGTAGCAGACCTGTCACCATTCCCTCTGATAGCCCCTCGGGCCTGGTCATTTCTGTATCTTCCTGCTTCTTCCTGCGTGCTAGCTTCTGAATCTTTGCGCCTGAAGACGTTCTCTGGCACCCGAGTCCACCCTGACTTGGCGCGGAACTGGCTGAAATGCTGGGAATGCTGGCTGTAAGAAGCAGAATGGAAATGCCCAGACCCCTTCCTCCCCGGGAGGAGTGGCTACGCCGAATTACTGGGCAGTTGCCCAGGTGATGATATCTGCATTGATAACCCTCCCCTGGCAGTTTCCCCTCCCTGTCTCACACTCCCCACCCCTCCAGTAGCTTTCCTCTCAAGCCACTTCCTCTGGAGTCCCCGATTGAGGGTCTGGGGAAACGGGTACATGTCCTTTACATGGCAGAGTGCTGGCATACGGGACATGCTTAGAAGATATTTGTTGAGAAACGATGGATACTTCTAGAATATTCATATTAGTCTCTAAAATAAAACAGACTGGAGATTCTTTTCTCCACCTGTCCTGTCCCAAATTTTGACCGCCCTGTGGACTCAGGCTGCCCGCTCGGCCCATTGTCAGCCTGCCCCCAAGGGAAGGGACACACCCTGTTCCCCTCCTTGTCCTCACAGACTCCTTTTTGAGTTTCCGGATACACATTGTTTTTTTCCCCCCGAAGGAGTGACTCTTTGAAGCTAAAGACTGTGTGCGTGTGCATCTGTCCTTCCAGCACCCACCACAGTGTGAATGAATGAACACAGCTTTGCTCCCATTTCTAAAATATTTGACTCTGCATTTACTTGTATTTTAACATGCCAAATCCATCTTTTTGCCCCCAACCCCTGGCGTAGGAATATCCCCTTAAATGCCTGCCCAGCCCTTTGTTAGAAAGGAGATAACTTTCTGTGAGTACGGGCGGAGAACGAGAGCAGAGCTTAGTCTAGAAGAGTGGCTCCCAGCCCGGGCTGGATGTTAGGAAAACCCCTGGAAACTTAAAAACACCAGTGCCAGACCTCCCCACAGACCAACTCAGTAGTAATCTCTGAGCACAGGGCCTGGGTTTAGGCTTCATTAAAGCCTTCCCAGAGGATCTTAATGCAGAGCTAAGGTTGACATCATCGGTCTGGAGATAGAACTTCCATTGCTTCCTTCGGGCATTCCTGCATATTAGATGGGCGGGGGTGCGGGGTAAAGCCAACAGTGTTGTATTGGATCACAAGGCCCAATTTTGCTGAGATTCAGGGTGAACTAAATATTCCTAGGATTCTTATTGTCCAAATAAGTGTCAACCAAACTGTCATCAGAACTGGACGGGTCTTTCAGGGGCCCAGCCTAGCGCCCTCCCACCCAGCAGAAAGGCCTCCCCCACGGGGCAGCTGGAGTGACGTTCCTCTTGGATTCCCCTGCAGGCAGTGGATGATGTGCTGTGCGATGAGCTCCTGTGGGCTGACGCCCCCTGCCCAGAATGTTCGGGCTGGCGGCTTCGGGTAGGGCCTTACAAAGCCATCAGCTGATGGCCTGGCCCCCTCTCCCCTCACCTGGGCCCTTTCCTGCCTTCACCTTCCAGGCCACCCTTTTTTCCAGTTATGTTTCTTCTTGGTTTTCCCCCGTCCCCGCTTCTCTCCTGCTATTTTCCACTGTCCTCTTTGCTTTCTCTGCTCAGCTGCGCCTCGGAAGCACGCTGTGGCCGCCTCCTCTCACAGCTTCATTTGCAAAGTATGGGCCCCTTGCCTGGGAGCCAGTGTGGGAGGAGAAAAGGAACGGGGGGCTTCTGAAAGAGAGTGCTTACAGCCTGGGAGTTTGAGGTTGGGTTTCATACCTGGGTGTTTATGCAAACTGGTCCTTTGTGCTTCAGCTTCCCCCAGTCAACAAATGCCAGTGCCTTCGAGAGAGGTTTCTGGGATGGGAGAATGTGTTGTTTGCGTGGGTCTCAGCTTGGTGTGTGCTGTCCTGGGGAGGGGCGGGGTGAGGCATGTAGGCCCACACGGACTCGCTTCAGGGCTGTCCCTCTGCTGTCTCCGCAGGACTGCGATGTGCTGGTCTTAGCTGCTGTCTGAGAGAATGTCTGGGGTGTCCGAGCCCCTGAGCCGAGTGAAGGTGGGCACGTTAGGTCGGCCGGAAGGCCCCCTGGAGCCCATGGTGGTGCCGGTGGATGTGGAAAAGGAAGATGTGCGGATCCTCAAGGTCTGCTTCTATGGCAACAGCTTCAACCCTGGGAAGAACTTCAAACTGGTGAAATGCACCGTGCAGACCGAGATCCGGGTGAGTGTGACAGGCGGCACCTGCTCTGTCTGCTTGACTGTTTCTCCCTCTCCTTCCTGGGCAGCTGAGTGGCTCTCCTTCAGCAGAGCAGGCTCTCCTGTAGCCACCCCTGGGCTGGGGGCACCAAGGGAGAAGCTCTCAGCCTGCAGAGCCAGGCCTCCTCTCAAGGAGCCTGCCACCCACTTGGTTAGTGGCTCGGGGGACAGATTTTTACCTTTTGTTAGAATCCCAGATCATTTGCTTAGTCTTTGATTCAACTCATTTCAACTCCTTAAATATATACGACATTTGAGTCTCTATAAGAGATGTAAGAGCTCCCACCCTCAAAGAGTTTACGCTCTGGTGGAACTGGAATTAGGGAGATACAGAAGTGCTGACATTGAAAACAGGAAAAAAAGAAATGATATAAGACACGTGCTGGGTGCTTAGACCTGGGCGCTCGTGGGGAACCTTAGAGGATGATAATGCACTAGAGATGCCCTCCAACAGGTGAGTGGTTGGCAGACCCTTTCTGAGGCAATACATCAGTTGGCTCATTCTCGTCCAGCAGCACGGAATCTGTTTTGCAAGTCTAGGTGCCCACCCTCATCAGGACACGTAGGCACCAGGAAGCCAGTTCAGCTTAACCATACCTATAAGAACTTGTCATCAGAAATAGAATTACAATACGGTGATTGATTTAAGTGTATTCATTTACCGAACAATTGCCGTGTACAGCCTGGCTCAATCCCTCTACATGCATTATTACACTGAATTTTCCCAATGACCCCGCGAGGTTAGGTAAGGATGAGGACATCCCCATTTACTGCTCAGAATATTCCTTTCTAATGATGCAAAAGAAAGCCAAATTGGTACTTGAAAGGTTGCTTGGTGGGGTGGTAATTTGAACAGAGGAAACAGGGGACTTTCGGGAAAACTAACCAGGTCTGAGAAAGCTGGATGCAGTATCTCCAGTCCTCTCATTACCAGTCCTTCCCCTGTCCTAGAAGTCAGTATCCCCCACACTCAGTGAGCGTCTTTTCCGGTCGGTGCTGGCAGCACCTTCTGCACGTCCGTCTGTCTGCCTGGCTGCCTTCCATCTGTTACAGCACACGCTGTGCTTCAACACACCAGAGAAATTGATTAGGTCACTGCTTGGAGAGTCATCGCCATTGATTACGGTTTGGTTACTCCCTCTGTTTCCTGTAACTGATTTGATTGGGGCTTATTTGCTCATCTCCTCGTTCTGGACACGGAGGTACAGTTGTGTACTTAGCGTTAGCCCTGGACACCTTCTTCCAGGGGGGTCTTTTCATATCTCTTCAACCCTCTACTTCTTGGGTCTTCCTTTGGGTGTATCATCTTCACAGATAGCTGATGCCTTCCACTGTGGGTTTTACTGGTGTAACTTTTAGAAGTTAACCTGACTTCCAAGTTTGGGGGCACCTCCCTGTCTTTTTGCTGGGTGGCCCAGACCAGGCTGTGTTCTGCAGAGTTAGTGAAAAGGGACCTGAAGGACAGGCAGATTTGAAGTAGCAGCGCCCAGGCGAGCAGAGAAGGGCTCCCCCGCGGAGGGAAAGCAAAAGCAAAGGCGGGGAGGCTGCTCAACAGTGAGTAGTTCGGTTCGGCTGGAGCACGGCTTATATTTAGAAAAGTTTCTAAAGTCAAGATCAGAAACGGAAAGCTGGTGGCAGAGAAGGGAGGGCCTACAATATCAGGCTGAGGAGTTTGGATTTGTTCAGGCACACAGTTTTTAAGCAGGAGAGAGGCTTTCCTGGAGCTGTCTGATGTCTTGCTGGGTGTTTAAGGGGAAAAAACACAACAGGCTACAGAAAGGGCAGTGAGACCCAAGTTTAAGAAGAACGGCTACTACTTAAGGCATTATCTGGAGGAGACTAAGAACAGAAGTGGAGAACAAAGAAAAATGTAATGGCCTTCTAGGAATTTATGTCCAAGCCTTCTGTTTTTTCCTGTTTCTAATCCTGCAGGCAAAATAGCACCTGTTTATTGCCAACAGCCATGGCTATGAACCAACTACTGCTTTCTGCTTATAGGTTTTATGGCCTTAAACCTGGTACTTAACCAACCTGGCTTCAGTCTCCTCATTGGGTATCACACCCATATGAAACCTCGTTGTAAGGATTAGAGATGGTAGATAAGAAGCGGCTACATATAGTAGGAGCTCAATCACTGGAAGCTGTTGATTGTGTAGGTAGCAGATTGTTACCCTGCTCAGGAAGCTCCAAGGGTTTCTAATTGCCCATCAAATAAAGTTGAAATTGCCTTCTTTTAATGTTTATTCACTCATCTGTCATATTTTCAAATAGAGAAGTAAGATGGTCAGATTTGTGTTTTGAAGCAGTACGTAGTATCCTGCAAGGCGTTAAGAGGTGTTTCATGGAGAAGGGGCTTTATGGTCAAAGAAGTTTGAGAAATGCTTGGTTAGGCAATCCTGAACAGATTTCTTTGCGACGAGACTTACCAGGACCTTAAATACGTGGCTGTGCAGGGTGGCCCACAAAGAAGAGGACCACAGAGGGGGTGCTTTCTTAAGTAAGCCATTTCTTAATTGCCTAAGAAGCCCTTCTTTAAAAGCTGGACTGCTAGTTCTCTGGAAAATCATTTAGGGATCTCTTTTTCCCTAAACTTTGACAGCAGTTCAAAAAGGGCAGGAGAGAGGAAAGGCTGGTGAGAGGGAGATGGGTTAGGCAGCTGTGGCCACAGTGCTGGTGGGAAATGATGAGGGCCCGAACTCAGGGAGTGGCAGTGGGGACAAGGACAGTCAATGGATCCGAGTGCATCTGAAGAGGCAGACTCAACAGAATTTGATGATTAACTAGATGTGGGGAGGGAGAGAGAGGGAGGAGACAGGGTGACTCAGGCTTTTGCTTGGGCAATTGAATGGGTGTTGATACCATTCATGGAGCTCACACCAGAGAAAGAAAGGGAGTTCTGATATTTCAGCTTCACACGTGCTGTGCTTATGAAATACCCTCATGGTGGAAAGTGGGCCTGGAGCTCAGCAGGGAGAAAGGACCTAGAGTTGAGGATTTAGGGGTCGTTATGCAGCAGATACCATGTGAATGGATGGAATCGTCCACAGAGAATGAGTGGAGCAAGTGGAAAGAGTTCCAATTTAGGAAACCTTGGGAAATCAACTTCTGAGGGGCCGGCAGAGAAAGAGGAACAAATGAAGGAAAAAGATGAATTGTCCAGAGAGAGATCAAAAGAAACAAAAGAACAGGCAGGGAGGCAAAGGCAGAGGAACCTCTAAGGAGCATGGTTAGCAGTATCAGAAAGATCAAGTCAGATAAGGCTAAAAATAGGTTTATTGGCTTCTGCAACAGGTGACATAATGGCTTTTTGGTGGAAAGTCTCAGTGGAGAGATGGGGGTAGAAGGCATCGTGCAGTCAGTTAGAGAGTGGAGACAATGAGCACAGCAACGTTTCAGCGAGGTCATGATCACAGAGGGAAGGAAAGAGGTGGCAAGAGAGGCGGCATTACCAACAGAAGGAAAAGCGTGTGCGAAGGTCCTGCAGTGGAGTAACGTAGGACAGGTTTGAGGCTAAAGCTGGGCCAAGGCCGGCTTTTTAAACCACATTAATGATTTTGGATTTTACCCCATCTCCTGTGGGAAGTCGCTGATTTAGTTTAAACGTATGAATGACACGAGATTGCACTTTTAAAAGATCGCTTGGGGTACACAGCAGAACAGATTGGAGGAAGGCAGGCTGAATGTGGGGAGATGTTAGGTGGCTTCGCAGTAACCCAGATGAGGGGCGATGGCAGCTTAGATTACGGTTACAGTCATGGTGATGATAACGCTGATGGTAATGATGGCGGTGGTGATAATGACACTTGTGACGGTGTGGATGGCGCTGGCGGTGATAATGAGGACAGTGCTAATGGTGATGATGATGGTGATGATGATGATGGTGTTGATGGTGATGGTGCTGCCGCCGTGGAAGGTCAAGGTGGTAGTGGTGATGACAGCAGCTGACACTTTTGAAAGCACAGCATATGCATTATCCTACTGGCTTCTCAGAAGAGCCCTGTGAAGCCCATGCTGTTATTATCGTCATTCTGTGTGTAAGGAAGTAAGGTCCAGAGGAGTTAAGCAAATTGCCAGTAAGTGGCGGAGCCTATTTTCAAACCCAGTCAACCCACCTCCGGAGCCGGTGCTGTTAACCACCGTGGTGTGTGGAGAGAAGTAATTATAATGCGAAGAATTTAGGAGATGGAAATGAAAGCTTTTGCTGATGGACAGGAGGTGCGGGCACAAAGAAGAAAGAGGTGTCAAGACTGGAAGCCATGGTTCAGGTGGACAGGGTCCCACTCCCCAAAATGAAGAACACTTGGGGGAAGCTAACTGAGGAGTGGGGAGTTTACAAGTTCAGTTTCAGACCTGTCAAGGGCAGTTGAGACGCTGTGACATTTTCACATGAAAGTGTTGAATAGACTGTTTGATACATGATTCCAGAGGACAGAACTGGGCTGGAGACAGACATTTGAGTGTTATCAGCCTCTGCGTGGTGGTGGAACCCATGGCTCTGGGTGAGATCATTAATGAAAGAGTCCTGAATAATTTCACCATCCATTCCACAAATATTTGTTGGGTGCTCCGTGTACCTGCACTGTGCTTGTTATGACCTGGGAAATATCATCACACCTCAAAACACAGACGTACTCCCTGCTTTCATG
>PVJD01015019.1:0-26686 GCA_004026545.1 Mormoops blainvillei
TTTGCTGCAAAGGCAGGGTGAGCATGGTTGTGCTCTGGGTATGGGGGTCAGCTAGGCCCTTAGGTTTGGGAACGTGGGGTTCTGCGCGCTGAGACTTCACTGTGGGGGCGCCTTTCAGAAAGTGAGTCAGCACTTCACTTTGCAAAGTGGCAGGGACGTAGGGCTCCAGAGCGGGCGGTGCCGCAGGCCCAGCCTGGGCACCAGCTCATCTCCGGTGCTTTCCCCGCAACAATGTGGGTAAACCCATGCGCCTCTAACAACTTTTTGAGAAACCGAGGTGTGAACGCACACTGACCTCGTCTTGAGTGTGTGGCCCAAGGAGTTTCTGCGCGCCACATGTCTGTGGTGCCAGCTCCCTAGGCCAAGGGTCCAGCTGCTCCAACGTTCCTTTGTGGACTTCCCAGGAAGTCCAGTGGGTCTTAAATGATTTTTAATTACCTGAGGGACACCCCTGCCCATGATACTCCTGTGCCAGGCACTGTCCTAGGTGTGCTGGGGGTCATTTGTTGACCTTTGTGACAGTAATGTAGTCCTAGGGTCGATGAGTGACAATCTCAGGCCAGTGTGAGCCCCGCCTGTTTTTTAAATCTTTTTTCCCCAAGATTTTATTGTTTTTATTTACATTTTTATTGGTTTACTTTTAGATAGGGACAGAGGAAGAGAGGGAGAGAAACATTAATATGTGGTTGCCCCTTGCGCACCCCCCAGCTGGGAACCTGTCCCACAACCCAGATACGTGCCCTAGACTGGGAATCAAACTGACAGCCTTTTGGTTCGCAGGCCGACACTTGATCGAGAGCCACACTAGCCAGGGCTGTGTTTTTGTTTTCAATCCTCATCCAAGGACGTGCTTGGAGAGGGAGAAAAACATCGATTGGTCGCCATGCACGTGCGGGGATCATACGTACCCTGACCAGGGATCGAACTCACAACCCAGAAATTGAACCTGTGACCTTTTGGTTCACGGGATGACATGCTAACAGACTGAGCCACACTGGCCAGGGCAAGACCCCCGCCTGCTTTCTGACTGTGTATTGGCGCCCAGCCGAGCCCAGTTGTTGCCCGTGGTTTATGCTGCTTATGCTGCCAAGGCCACGCTGAGTAGTGACAGGCCCCCTGGGCCACAGACTGGGAGCATTTACCCCCTGGCTTTCACTGTGGGGGCACTGCGACCCCATTTCACAGGAGGGAGCAAGGCTCGGGCACTGCTGACTTGCTCCAGGGCAAGGCCCCGTGGGTTCCCTGCGCTGTCTCCTGGCCGTGCCATTTGTCCTGTGTGGACAGAGGCGTCATGGTGCGGGATGGCTGACGTAGGTCCGTCTTCTCTTAGTCCCAGGAAGTGGCTGTCACTGAGTTTGAGCAGTACAGAGCTCATCACTGATCCCCTCTGTCTGGGTGGCTTGGGTGTTCACGCCACGGGCCCTTCCGTTCTGGGGACTGGGAGAGGACAGCAGGAAGCAGAATTCTGCCTACAGGTTGAACACTTTCTGTAATAAAGCTAATACTTTGATGTTCTGTTCTCCATAGAAAATAAGTCAATTTTATGACTGAAAGGAAAAGCATTTCATAAAATATAGCAGCTCTTGATTGGAAGAAATTCAGGAATCTGGGAGTTAGCTTTCTTATCTTGGCAGAAGGGTACGGATCTGAGCCTAGACGCATGTTCTCAGGGTGGTGACACCGTAAATGCGTTCCCATTGAGGCCGGGCCCACCCATCTCGTGCTGGTGTGGGTCCTTGAGGAATCCGTCAGACAGGATGGAGACCCGGGGCAGGGAGAGCCTGGGTTGGGTGTGGGTGCCCGGCGGCGCAGCAGCCTTCGAGATGGTGACTTCAGCTTGGCCTTGAGCACCTGGCTGGCGCCAGGCTTGCCCCGAGGTTCCAGGCTGAGTCCGACTCTGCCTTAGGAGGCTCCTGCCTGTGGGATCCGCCCACTCCCTCCCTCAGCAGGGTTTTCTGTGCCAGGAGATCTGGTGGTGCATAGAGGTGACACTGTGGGCACAGACAAGATTGCTTGGTGGTTGGGGTCCAGGGCGGCCTTCGGGGGAGGTGGTCGAGAGCAGATGTGTGGAGCAGGGAGCAGCCCCCAGCCGGCATGTTTGGGGGCCTGTCCCTTATGTCAGATGTTAGAGGCCTCAGAGCCCGCGTTCACGATGGGTGTGCAGTGGCTGCAGCTCCAGCTGGTCCCCTGGGCTTGCCCTCAGGTCCTTTGTGGAGGACACACTTTGCTCAAACTGTCTTATCCACGTGCCCTCTGTGGTCGGTGCCAGTGTGCTCCCCACGAGGCACAGTGGAGCCTTGGCTGGTGCTGCATCCCTGACCTGAACGCAGGGAGCCTGTCTTGGGCACCCTCAACCTCCTTGCTTCCCTGAGGTGTGTGGCACAGCGGGTCCCAGCCTGGGCCTGGCAGCTGGGGTTCCCCGGCCCTGCCGCTCAACTGCTAGGGTGACGGCCCCCTGGAAAGCCCTTACTCCACTGTGGAGTCGGGTGAGTGGGTCCTGGAGATCCATCCCTCATTCCCGCCTATGTGACCTCAGGCTAGCACTGCCTCTGGGTGCCTCAGGTTACCCCTGTTGTACTGCAGGTAGGGTTTCGGAGAGCATCGAGGTGTAGACTGAGTGTGACCCAGGTACTTGGCCTGTGGGGACTGCCCAGTCCAAGGCCCCTGCTCCCAGGATGCTTCTCCTCCCCTTGGACCGGTGGGTCTTGTGGTTGACGGGGTTTAGTCGTGGTGCTCGCGGTGGTTGGTTTGGCGCCAGCCCTTCTGCAGGGCGATGTGCATGTGCGGGGGGCTGGGTGGGAGGTGGAAGGAGAGCACCGTCCCAGGGGTACGGTGATTTCATGTACGGGCACATCCTGCCTCCCCTCACCCCCGGCACCTCCCCAGGGTCAGCAGGAGGGGCGTGGCCCGTTGGTGCGGGACTGTAGAAGGCGACAAGGGCGGGAGCAGGTCAGGCTGGGGTGGGGGTTTGGGTCTGCCCAGACAGGGTGTTGGGGCTCCTCATCCCTCCCAGGCACGAAGGGGCATGTTGGCAAAGAAGCCCGTGGGATGTGGGCCAGCCGCCACCGGCACTCATCTTTGAGCCCAGAGTTCAGTGCGCAGGGCAGGGCTGGGGTGGATGCACGGTGGTCACTAAACTCACTCAGCCGACGTTACCCTGTTGTGTCAGACCTTACTGGGTGCCGGGGACACTGCTGAGTAAGCTGGCCACCTCAGGGACATAGTAGACCTGTCCAGTGTCACACCTGCCCGAGGCCAGAGAGCTACTGGGGGCTGTGTGGCAGCATGGGGTGCAGGAGCTCTGAGGCAGACCCTGGGGCCCCCCTACCTGGAGACCCCATTGGAGCAGCAGGTGGCCAGGGCGGGGCTGCAGGATGAGGGAGGGGTCGTGCTTCCCTGAAGCACCCCCCCAGCAGGGTGAGCTTCAGGCAGCAGGTTGGGGCGGGTGTAGGTCTTTGAGGCCCCAGGGCAGTACTGTGCTGCTGAGCCATGCTGGTGTCTGTCACAGGCCCATGTAACCTGGGGGGCTGGGCAGGTGGGGAGACATGGTCTTTTCTCTGTCAGTCGTCACCGGGCCGGGAGGAAGGCGGGCCTCTCCCTGCACACTCCCCCAGGGTTCGGTGACAACCTCTTGGTGGGCATCCAAGTCCGTCCCTTTCTTCTCCCCTCAGGAGTTGTGTCCACCGTGGTCCCAGACTCTGCGCACAAGCTGTTCATTGGGGGCTTACCCAACTACCTGAACGATGACCAGGTAGGCCCCTCGCCACCCCGCCCCTCACCCCCCCGCCCTCCGCCTTTGCCCAGGTAAACCTTAACGGCACGGTGGTTGGTCCTGCAGGTAAAAGAGCTGCTGACATCATTTGGGCCTCTCAAGGCCTTCAACCTGGTCAAGGACAGTGCCACTGGGCTCTCCAAGGGCTACGCCTTCTGTGAGTACGTGGACATCAACGTCACGGATCAGGTGAGCCCCGGGCCCCTGCTGAATCCTCCCTTGTCCCCGCACCCTGCTCTGTTTTCGCTGAGGCCTCCCCTTCTTGGGATGGGCGGGAGGAGGCCGGCCAGCCTCGGGGCCCTGCCTGGAGCTTTCCAAGCTGTCAGCCCTTTGCCGCCCCCTCTTCCCACCAATGCCTGGCTCTGTGGTATTGGGGGGAGGTGGTGGGCTCCTGGCCCCTGACGCCGCACCTCTTCCCTGCACCCCCCACCCCTCGTCATCCAAACACAGGCCATTGCGGGGCTGAACGGGATGCAGCTGGGGGACAAGAAGCTGCTGGTCCAGAGGGCAAGTGTGGGAGCCAAGAATGCCACGCTGGTGAGCCCCCCGGCACGTCATCTTCCATTGGCTAGGGGGGCTTGGGGGTGGGAGCGGGTGGGCTGGGATAGGCCCTCCTCAGCTCTGCCCTTGGCGTTCCTGAGCGTCCAGGGCAGGGCTCGGTTTTCCTGGGACGGCATCTGAGGGAGGGTGGCCCTGTGACGTCCCTGCCCGCTTGCCCCACAGAGCACCATAAACCAGACCCCCGTGACCCTGCAAGTGCCGGGCCTGATGAGCTCCCAGGTGCAGATGGGCGGCCACCCGACGGAGGTCCTGTGCCTCATGAACATGGTGCTGCCCGAGGAACTGCTAGACGACGAGGAGTATGAGGAGATTGTGGAGGACGTTCGGGACGAGTGCAGCAAGTACGGGCTGGTCAAGTCCATCGAGATCCCCCGGCCCGTGGACGGCGTGGAGGTGCCCGGCTGTGGAAAGGTGTGTGCGTGGGTGCCTCCCCCATGCCATCCCCCCGCTGCCCCCCCTCACACACACCTTACACCCACTACCCTGGCCCTCCAGGGACCCAGAGCCCCCGGTGAGGCGGCAGGGGTGCAGTGCTGCTGGGACCCAGAACTTGGGTGCAAAAACTGGCTGTTACATAACCTTGTGTGCAAGTGGTTTGGTCTGGTCTTTGGAGTGGGAAAAAGTTCTAAAAATAGTTACAACCACCACAAACCCACTTAATTTCTTCTATGCCAGGTGCCCTGCTAAACATCCCTGCTGAAGCTCACCTGTGTTACCCTGAACTGTCCTTCCTCAGAGGACATGGGGCCACACGGTCAGGTTTCAGATTCTTGGCAGCCTGATTGCCAAGCCATTGAGTCACGTTGCCTGTGGCACTATGCCCTTGGAGGCAGGGTGCACACGCAGCTGGGTTCATCCTTCCACTCACTGTGCTAACAACCCATATCGGGACAGAGCAGGCCCTGGGCAGTTTTCAGATGGGAGGGTCAAGGTGAAGAGGTGGCGTTAAGCCCTGCTGTCCCAGCGGGTAGTGGAGTTCTGGGCAGGGGGTGCAGAGTTGCTGGGGCAGGAGTGTGCTTGGTGTGTTGGGGACCGTGAGGCGTCGAGTAGTTTTGTTCAGTGTTTTGTTTGTAACCTTGATTTCCACTCTTTTCAAACATAAAAGTAGAGAGGAACTGTCAGTGATAGAGCAGTGTGTTATTGAGGCCATATATAGCATATGTGGCAGTACTGGAGAGCTTACCTTCAAGGTACTAATACTTGTCACCGGTGAGTTCTATATTCAGCTTCCCCCTTTTTCCGCCCCTTTTCTGCTGAAATAATTTAGAGCGGGCCCGTTTTACCTGAGACACTGAGGCGTAGTGATCTATAATAGTATCCCGGGTGCTGCTGTTTTGGGCCTGGTAGCTCTCGTTTTGGGGTCTTTGCGGTACGTAGTTAGATATTTAGCCCCGTCCCTAGCCTCCACCCACTAAATGCCAGGAGCAATAGACCACCCTCTGTGACAGCCAAAAATTGTCACATGTAGCCTGGGGACATCCTTCCCTGGTTGAGAACTGCTTAAAATACAACTTTTTAAAAACTGTATTTTAACAAAACTACAATAACATTATTAACAAAATTATCCTTAGTACCTTACCAGTCCGCGTTTCGGTTTCCTTTATTGTCTCAAAAAATGTTTTTACAGTTGGTTTGTTTCAGGGTCCAAACCAGGAATCATGCAGCTTGGTTTTAAACTTGTTTATAATTTATCAGTTCTATATCAGCTCTGCTCCACTTTTCTCGCAAGCCATTTTAGTTGTTGAAGCAATAGGGGCATTCTAGAATTGCCATCCATGTATCTGCTCCTGGCATGGCTACACAAGTGCCCCCCTCCCCAGGGGAACTTGCTTCTCTGCTCTTTCTCACCCTCCATGCCTCTGCACCCCCCTCCTCTGTGTTCTCCTGTTCTTTGGTCCTGGGGTTCTGGAGGATGTTGGGTTAATGTCTGCAGACCTGTGGTGAGCCCTCTTCCTCCCTCTCAGTCCCGGAGTTTGGGGCGTGGGCGGATGCTGGCTGGTTGCTCTGAGTGAGCAGGCTGCTTCTCCCGGGGCAGAGGGACCACCAGACCTTCACAGCCCACCTCTTATTCTGCAGATCTTCGTCGAGTTCACCTCTGTGTTTGACTGCCAGAAAGCCATGCAAGGCCTGACGGGTCGCAAGTTCGCCAACAGAGTGGTTGTCACAAAATACTGTGACCCCGACTCTTACCACCGCCGGGACTTCTGGTAGAGGCGGCGGGGGCAGGCGGGGGCCGGGCTGGGGGCTTCTCCCCCTCCCACGCCCCCCCCTTTTCCCCCTCTGAAGACGATGGGCAGAGGAGTGACAGCCGAATGACAGCCGGCAGCAACTGGAATGGCAGCAATTAAGGGTGGGGGGTGGGGGTTGGGTGGGGAGGGGACTGGGGAAGTGTGCACATGGCCCACACAGACACACCCGCAGACACAGAGGGAAGGGGTCGGGGTGGGGAGGGGTGCACAGCAGGGCGGGGTGGGACCCCACAGCCCCTCCCCAAAATAGCCTCTCCTCCCTGATACCCCATTTCTCCTCCCTTCCCCACCGTAGAAACATAGCGTGTTTATATTTTATGGCCAAACTATTTTGAATTTTGTTGTCCGGCCCTTTGCCCTGCCTTCTCCCTTTCCAGGACCGCAGCTCCTGCCCTTTGTCCTCTAGCCCTGCCCTTGGTTTCTTAATGTAGTTGGTTCTCTCCTCTCTAGTCTCCCCCAGACCCCATGGCCCCTGCCCCCCTCCTCCTCTCTGTGGCGGTTTCATATTTGCTAAGACGAATTTGCTCATTAAACATTTTGTTGTATTATACTTGATGGAGCTGCTCTGTCTGGTGTGTGGGATCACCCTCGTCCCAGTCTGAGCCTTTCTGCTTCAAAAAGCCCGGCTGGCCGCGGCTTAGCCAGCTTCAGGGGCGCCCCCTTGCCTTCGCCACCGCCTGCTCGGGCGGGGCTTGGGGCACGGCCGTGGAAAGGAGGGGATGACGGCCTAACCCCTACGGGGACTTCCGCGCCAGCTGGGGGACGGAGTGGGGAGAACGTCGCGGGGCCTTCGCCTCGGGGCGCGTCCTTCGTACCTGGGGACGGTGGGCGGAAGTGAGGCAGGCGAGGCCCGTGGACGGGACTTCGCGCTCCGGAAGTGACGCCTCCCCGGAGGCCGCGGAAGCGGCTTTTGCGCAGGCTCGCCGCAGCTGGTAGGGGCGGGGCGTGCGGCTAATTCCGCTTCCGGTCCGTCGCTCCTTTCGGTTGCTTCCCGTCCGCTTGGCGGCTCCCCTTCCCCGCCCGGCACTCCGCGCCCCTCCCGGGCGCCGGGGCGGCGGGGCCGTCGTCGTGCGGCCCTCCGTGCGTCCGCGCCTGCGCCCGAGCACGTCTCCACGTCCACCGCCCGCGGCTCGGCGCGCGCCCCGCGACACCGCGGCCGAGCGGGGGCAGGGGTCTGCCCGCCATGACCCCCCGGAGCCCGGCGTGAGGGGGCTGAGGTGAGCGCGGGTCGGGGTTTGGGCATCTGCCGGCCCCCAGCCGCCTCCGCGGCTTTCGCGTCTCCGCGCCGGGTGGGCCTGCACCACCCGCGTCTCCGTTTCCAGCGTCTCTCTCTGTCAGCGCCTCGGCCTTGCTCGTGCCCGTGTCGCTGTTTTTACAAAGCACTGTCCCCGTGCGTCTCTTCGTGGCTGGTGGTCACGATCCACGTTCGCGTCTCGCTCTGAACGACCCTGTGCTCTCTTCGCCAGGGGTCTGTCTCTCCCTGTCCCCTCCTTTCGCACCGCGGGTCAGTGGCAGGGGCTCGGACGCGTCCCTCCCCCGGCTCCTGAGCCTGGGGCCGAAGATCCAGGTTCTGGAATCAGGCCCGTTGCCTGCTCACCTGGGGCGTCTGCGGTGATTTCTCTTACCTCCAAATCGCAGCGTCCGCGTCGGTGACAGTGGGGCGGTCGTCGTCGCTCCTCGTGCGGCCGCTGTGCGTTCTGGCGGAAGGGACGCTGGTGTGCTGGTGGGGATGCGGTCCGGCTGGGGGGGAAGTGTGTGATTAACCACCGGGAGAGGCCTGGTTTCCCACCGTTACAGAGTCTCCGTCCCGCAGCGTTTGATGTCGGTCATTTGAGTGCCCCCTGAAGAATTTTGCGCTGCTCTACGGCTGCTGTTTAACCCAATCGTTCTCTCTTAACTCATTTTGAAAAGCTCATGCGAAGCGCCGCCTGTGGGAGTTTCGCGACAGTGATCAGTTAGTTGTGTATTTTTCTAACGCACTTCAGTGGTTAACACACGGGATGGAGATGGTGCGTCTTCTGATGCCACTCTTGTGAAGGTGTGGGTTTTGTGTGATAGCAGCAGCAGCCGGCGTTACCGGGCGCGTACTCTTCTGTGGGGCCTGGCGCCAAGCACTTTATGTACCCGTCCTGTTTCATCAGCAAGCCTGCCAGGGACGGGGGGTTTTCCTCCTTCGTTTCGGGGTGGAGGCTACTGGGAGCTGATGGCCAGGGTTGGGACCCCGATTCCCTCTTCTTTCGGTTAGACCCCATTTTCCTCGTCTCGCGTTTCTCAGTCCCAGGTTGCTGTCTCTGTTTGTGTCTGTTTTTCCCTGTCCTCCTGCCTGACTGGCTGTCTCTCCATGGCTCTGTACCTGTGCCTGGTGGTATCACCGCATCTCTGGGTCCCTGTCCGCTTTCTCTGTGTCTGTCTCTCCCTGTCTCTCTCCTTCCCTTTCCTCTTAGTCTTCTCACGTCATCTCTTGTCCGACTGTCCCTGGCTGTGGTGCTGTGGCTACCCCTCTTCAACTGTCCCCATCTGTCCCAGAGTGTCTGGGACTCGGGCTGTGGGGGCCCTCAGCAGGTGGTGGGCTGGCGAGGCTGTGGACTGCGGTGGTCAGAGCCTGCTCCGGGGTCGGGCTGCTCCCAGCTGGGGCCCGAGTCCCTCTCTGTGCCTCAACTTCCTCCCCAGTGCGGTGCCCATGCATCACGGACTTGGGAGGATTAATTGAGTTACGATTTGTGCCCAGCACTTTGGAGCGCCCGGAGCAGGGTCGGGGCTGGGGAGTGCTTGCTGGGATTGTCACTGTTTGCCTGATTCTCGCCCTTCTGGTTCTTTCTGTCACCCTTGTCTCAAAAGTTTTGGAGCCCAGGCTGGCTTAGGGTCAAATCTATGCTGCCAGGCCCAGCAGGTGACCTTGGCCAAAAATATTTAACCTCCATGGGTCCCAGGCGCCACCTGTGAGAACACAGAGGCCCCGAGTGTTAAATGAGATAATGGAGGCCTGGCACACAGCCAGGACACAACCCAGGGCTGTGCCTGCTTTATCTCTCCTCTCCGAGCCTCCCTACCCCCGCCTCTTCACTCCCTCCTTGCCTCCTCTCTGTGTGTGTCCTTACTTCTGCCTGGATTCTGCCTGCTCCACCCCGCCCCAGAGGTGTTTCCTGCCCTCCCCTTCCCTTCCTTCCAGTTTATTGAATGGCTCTTCCGGGCCAGCTCCCCAGTGGGAAAAGCCCTGGGCTCTGCCCCCGTGGGGTTGGTGGGTCCGCCTTAGCCACCGAGTCTGACAAACGAGTGTAGAACCACCAGGCCGAAGTCGCACCCACGAGGCCCCCATCCCCAAAGGAGATCTCGGTGCGTGGCCGTTTAAGATCTGGGAAGCCTAAGTGGCACCCTTGGGGCTAGAGGGAGTGACCTGGTGACTAGGGAGAGGAGAGTAGGGTGACCAGCTTGTGACAGCGCCCACGTGGGTAGCCTGCTTCCTGCTCCCAGTCCTCAGCGGCAGAGCCCCATCTTACAGAGCAGAAAACTGAGGTGCAGGAGTCCTCGGCCCACCCAGGTGGCTGGGCCAGGAAGTGCTGAGCTGGGCTATGTCCCCCGGGGCCATGGTGTGTCACTGCTTACTCTGCCTGGCTGAGTAGGAGCCTGGAGCAGGAAGGGGCCGGGCGCATTTGAGGAACCGAAATGGAGGGGGTGACTTAAGATGGAGGGTGACAAGAGGCAGCACCTCCTAGGTCACTGTTAGGACCACGTCCTTTACCTGGCTGGCGGTGGGTGGTGGAGGGGCACGAGGGTGGGAGTCAGGCTGGCGGCCCCAGGTCCTGCTTGTGTTTCCAAGGTCCTCTTTTCTCCTCAGATGCGGTGACCTGCTGGCCCCTGCCCTGGCCTCCCTCCTTGAGTCGCTCCCTCTGTCCACGACCCGGGGGGCCTGCCCCCCGCACCACCACCAGCCACCATGTCGACCTCGTCACTCCGGCGCCAGATGAAAAACATCGTCCACAACTACTCGGAGGCTGAGATCAAGGTCCGTGAGGCCACAAGCAACGACCCCTGGGGCCCGTCCAGCTCGCTCATGTCCGAGATCGCCGACCTCACCTACAATGTCGTCGCCTTCTCGGAAATTATGAGCATGATCTGGAAGCGGCTCAATGACCACGGCAAGAACTGGCGGCACGTCTACAAGGTCGGTGCCCGTGGGCCGGGCGGCACACGCAGACCCCTGCGGGTGGGCATGGGGCTTGGGGCAGGCACTCTGGACAGGCCGTGGCAGACCTCCCCGGTTTCCAGAGGGGCCAGAGTTTCACGTATCGCTGTAAAGTCTGTCGTTTAATGGAGGCTACAAACGTAACGGCTTAGGATTTTGATCCTCGTGACTTAAGCTGCCTCTGGAAGGTGGCACACTCACGGGTTCACGCCCGGAAGGCCTGTAAGCAGGCGCACAGTGTCCGTCCCTCTGTGTGGAGTTCAGTTTCCTCTGTTGGGGGCCGCTGCATCTGCCGTCTCTGGCTTCTGTCGGGGCCGTCTCTCCATGTGTGTCCAAGGAAAGCGGGCGGCACCAGAGACACACAGACAGGGCCCCAGAGCTCCACTGCAAGGCGGTCATAGGGCCCCGTGCTGTCGTCGGAGCTCAGAGCTATGCGCTGGGAAGGGTGAATTTTGGCTTGTGTCATTCACACCCCACTTTCGTATAGGAAAATAAGACCAAGTCCCAGAGTCCCCGTCGGAACGTAAAAGCTTTGTTACTTTTTTTTTTTTTTTTTAAACAAGTGCACAGCAGTCTGCTCTAGGGTCCGTCATGGTTATCGTGACCAGCTGTTAAAACCGGACTATCGTGCTTATCCTTGTGTTTGCCGTTTTTTGGAACTGGGATTCTGGATTGAAGGACGTGTGCATGTGTCATTTTGATAAATGTAGCCAAAGTGCTGCCCGCACTTTGTGCGGGTAGAAGTGGCCTGTTCATTCGCCCCCAGCGATACATGCAGGCACCCTCACCCAGTGGCCAGGCCGAGAGGTCGTGGGCTTTGGGTACCGGGAACCTGTCAGCAGGCAGTGCCCGGTGGCTGGGCTCTCGCTCAACTGCTGCTATGGGGGCCTGGTGTCCTCCCTGCCGCTTCCCACCTCTGCTAAAGAACGGGCCAGGGGCTGGGGCTGGGGCAGGTGGCCAGGCCCCACTCCCAGTCCCTGGACCTCCCTCCGAGTGAGGACCTGACCCAGGACCCAGGGCTGTGGCTGGTGAGTCTCGCCCAGGAGTGTTGGTAGGGCCTCCTGTCGCTGTTTTTTCAGTGACGGTCACTTGCGGTCATGTTCCACATGTGGTGGATAGGACAAGGGAACCCTGGCCTTGTGGGCATGACCTGGGTCATGTGCTGGCGGGGCTCTGTGCCCATGGAGGCTGGGCTGGCTCCCTCATTTCTGAGGTGAGACAGAGACCCAGAGGGGTCACACGGCTCACATCTAGAGCAGGGACTCAAGGCCTGTTGGCTATGGCTCCATTCTTTGCCTGCCTTCACAAACCAAGATCAAGTCAACAATTCGACTGACTCATTGTTGAGTCAGTTGTTTGATCATTTGCGGGCGAGCTTTTGCATACAGGTGACGGAGAGGGACAGGACCTGGGGGTCTGGAGGGATGGGTGTGCGAGGGGCGGTGAGTCCCGCGGAGCCCTGAATGGCAGGTTCTTCCTGACCAGCATCTGCGGAGACGGTCATGTGGGGGAGAACAGCGGAGGTACTTTTCCTGTCTTCGTTTTCCAAGTGAGGAAACCCAGGCACAGAGAGTCTCAGGGCTCCTAGGATGCCGTGACACCGAGAGGGGAGCCCCAGAGCCCCCCTTGATTTGGCTATGTCACCTGCTTAGTCCCAGGAATGGGGGGCCTGGGCAGCAAACTGCGACCCAGAGGCCAAACCTGGCCCCCCACCTGTTTTTGTGAACGAAGCATTATCAGCATGCAGCCAGGCCCCTGCGTCTGTCTGGCCCAGGTCTCTGGGGCAGCGCTGAGGGGTCGGGACGGGACTGCATGGCCTGAAAAGCTGGCATGTTTGGCACCTGGCCCGTTACAGAAGACGCTTTAAAGGAACACTGATATTCTGGGGACCTGGGCACCCTTGACCAGGCTGCATTCAGAGTGAATGGGGACCATTGGGCTGTCTAGTTGCCCCCTTTAAAGCACATTTTTCATTTCCTGTTGAGGCCTTCGCTCCTGCAGGTATGCTCACCTGTGGTGGCCGCTGCCTGGGGGAATGGAGGACGCTTCCCACTCCTCCAGGTACCAGGCCCTGCCTTCTCTATGCTGAGATTGTTCTAGAACTTCGTTACAAGGATTCCTGCAGCCTGGGGTCCCTTGTGTTGGCCTCGTTGCTCCCTGTCCTGTCTTGGAGGTTGGTGGGTGCGGCAGCCACTCATGTGACCACACAGTGTTTCACCCTTGGTCCGTGTGTGGGCTATTTCCGGGTTCACCATCTTTTTTATTGTGATTCCAAAGTCCCTGGAGCTCTGAAAGTGAAATTTTTCAGGATTCATTTGGCACAGGGCCCAGTCTGAGCTGAGGTGAGGCTGTTTATCTGGTGTTTGTTGGTCCCACGTTGTGTGATGGGTACACCCTCCTCCAAGGGCAGCTGTGTGACGTGTGTGGCGAGGGGCAGGGCTGGCGGGGGTCTGGAGCCGACCTCCCAAGTGGGTGTGACTTTTCCTTTCCTTTCTCCTTGAACGTGCAAACACCTCGAGGGCCAGTTAAAAACTAACTTCCGATTACAGAGGTAAATACCGTGAACGCACCTTTGGGAAGCTGTGCGAGGTCCAGGTCCTCCGGCCCCCCAGAGGTTGGGGACAAGTCAGGAGCCCAGAGCAGGGCTCCTTGGCAGATGTCACAGCGGTTCAGAGGGCTTGCCCCAAGTGCCGGCCCCTCCCTCTGCGCTTACCGGCGGGTTTCAGGCGCCCTGGGAAGCCCCAGAATCGCCTGCGAATTCTAAGATGTGCCCTTTTCCAGGCTGGCGGCCCTAACCTCTCAGTCCGAAAGGGGCTGCCGCCCGTGTCTTGCCCCCCAGACCCGCAGGCCTCAGGACTCTGGGACTTCAAAGGCCTCGCCTGACCGCTTTCCTTTAATTTTAACTTGTTGAAGACAGTTCGTTGTCACGTCATAAAATGCAGAAGGCACCAAACGCTGCTCCTCCTCTCTGTTCTCTTGTTCCCCCTCTGTGTCCCCTGGAGAGCCTAGACCTCCCTCCTGGCCCACGGGTGTGACACTGACACAGCGGGCTGGCAGCACAGGGAACGCAGGCCGAGTCACGCGGTAGAGAAGGCCGCCTGGCGCGGGCCGGGGCCGGGGCCTGTCTCTGCCCTGGCTCCTTTAGGTCTGAGCTGTACAGAAGCAGCTGAGGCCGCGCCGCCGCCCGTGGGCTGGGTGACTGCAGCTGCCGGGTCCCCCTCAGATCCTTTAAGGGAGATGCACGGGGGTCGCAGGCTGCGCCATTGGCCCTTTTGGAGTCTGGAGTTTGGGGGCACTCGGCGCGTACACTGTGCTCTTCAGGTCTCCCCACTGTCTCGTTCCGGAATGTTTTCATCATGCCAGGCAGAAACCCCGTGCTCACGGAGTCACCCCTAAGGCCCTAGGCGCTGGCCTCCACGACTGCCGCTCTGTGTAGCTGCCTGTCCCCTGCTCCGCCCCGAGGGGTCCTGCGGTGTGCTCCTTGGTGCTGCCCTCCTCCCGGGGCTCTGTGGTGCGTGGACGGGAGTGACCGCCACACGCTCCCCACTCCCCCCCAGGCCATGACGCTGATGGAGTACCTCATCAAGACGGGCTCAGAGCGCGTGTCACAGCAGTGCAAGGAGAACATGTACGCTGTGCAGACGCTGAAGGACTTCCAGTACGTGGACCGCGACGGCAAGGACCAGGGCGTGAACGTGCGCGAGAAGGCCAAGCAGCTGGTGGCCCTGCTGCGCGACGAGGACCGGCTGCGGGAGGAGCGGGCCCACGCACTCAAGACCAAGGAGAAGCTGGCGCAGACCGCCACTGGTGAGGCCTTGGGGCATGTGTCCCTTCCCCGCTGCCTCCTCACCCTCCTCACCTGGAGGCGGGCCCCTGTGTGGCTCACCTGCAGGTGCTGGCTAGCGATTGCCCTGAAGGCCCAGGGCACCGCCCTTAGCCCGCCCGGAGCGGGTAGGTGGGTGTGCTCGCGGTCCTGTCTGTGAGTGATTAGTGCCCCGGAGAGAAGAAATGGCACCAGAGAGGGCTCCACAAGCCCCACGGTTAGGAACAGCCCCCTGGGGAGGGCGGAGGTCCCCCGGGGGAGCTGCGTGAGGTTCAGAGGGACCCTGCTGGGTGGGGAAGCGGCTGATGGCTGCAGAGCCTGTCGGGAAGTTTTTAGGAGTTGCTGACGGGGGTGAGCGAGCTTGGCTGGGGTTGGTGACCAGCATTTGAAACAGAAACACTAGGAAGCCCTCGTGAGTCACCCATTGCAAGGCTACTCGCATTCTGTCTCAGGACCGGATGCTGCAGGGTGACCACTGCCCTGCTCCTCAGGAGCCTGGCGTGTTGGAGGGGTGGGCGTTCTGTTCAGATCTGCTCGCCGTCCGGTACCCACACCGACATTGGGGCACGCCCAGCCCACGGAAGACAGTCGCCCAGGCAGAGGGTCAGGGCGTGGGGACAGGTACTCTCGGCGCCCTCTCTGGGGCGGGATAGATGGAGGCCCATGTTTCCACTTTGTCCTCACGGGCTGCCCCCTCCTACCACTTGACAGGCCCCTGTATGAGGTGGGCTCTGTGTCCCCAAGCCTTAGTTTTAAATCCTGAACTTTCAGTTTTGTGTTTTTTTTTACATCTTGAGATGGTATTCATTTTTTTATTTTTTCCTCCCAACCACTTGAAAACCTGGAAGCCTTCCTTGGCTCATGGGCAGAGCGGGGCCCAGCGAGTGTGGCTGTGGCCTGGTTCGCTGACCCCAGCCCTAGGGTGCAGTGCGGGGAGCCTGGGGGTGCGTCTGCGGCCAGGGCTGGCGGGGGCGGGGCTCTGGGATGGGGTGCCCCACCCTGGCACCTCTGCTTCTCCACAAGCAGAGGCTCGGCTGGCCGCGGGCTCAGCGCTGGGGAGGAGTAGGGTGGACCCGGTCAGCTCCGGCTGGGCCCACCCGGGCCCCTGTCAGGTCAGCCCCTTCCTTCCCCAGCTCTCCACCCTTTCTCTGTTCATGACTCGGGCTGCTCACCCGGGATGGGGTTGGGGTGCACACGCTGCGCCTCCTCTGCTGCCCACGGCCCTGCTGGAGCTACAGTTGCCGACCGGCCCTGGACACAAGGGCGCTGGCCTCCCCTGGGGCATGCTGAGCGCTGTCCCTGCCGAGGCCCGGGAGGGAGCCCTGCGACAGGGCCCACATGGGGCAGAGCCCTGGCCCCAGGCTCAGAGGGTCCCCCAGTCCCCTCCCTTGTCTACAGGGCTGTCCTTCCCTGACCTGTCCCTGCTGGTGGGGCTGGACAAGCTCAGGGCACAGTCCTCTCCCCCATGCCAATGGAGCCTGGCGTCTGGGCCCCAGAAGGGGTCTTGCTGGAAGCAGACAGCTTGGGCTCTGGAGCCCCCCACCCTCCGGCCCCCCTGCCGTCTTCTCTGCGTCTCACCTCCGCTTCCTCCTCCCTCAGCCTCCTCGGCAGCAGTGGGCTCGGGGGCCGCGCCTGAGGCCGAGCAGGCGTGGCCGCAGAGCAGCGGGGAAGAGGAGCTGCAGCTCCAGCTGGCCTTGGCCATGAGCAAGGAGGAGGCCGACCAGGTACCAGGGCCCGGCAGGTTTGGGGACGGGCGTGGGCGCGGCAGGGTTTGACTTTTCGTTCTGCCATCCCATCTCCATGCCTCGCCCTCGGCCCAGCGCCCGCCCCCTCTCTGAGAGCCCACTCTGCCTCCCTGTCTGCCCTGCCCACTCTCCGACCCTGTCGTCTGTGCCTGTGCTGTCCTGTCCTGTCCTGGGAATCCCCTCTCTTCCCCTCCTCCTTGTCCTGTTCCTTCTCTGCCCATCCCTCACTGGTTTGGGGACCGTTTCTCTGTCTTTGGCCTCGTCTGACCCTGGCTCTCTGTCTCCGTCTGTCTGTCTGTCTTTCTCTGTGTCTCTGCCCACCTTTCTCTCCCTCCTGGCCTGCCACCCCCACCCTGTCCCCTCACACGCTCTCTCCCCCAGCCCCCGTCTTGCGGCCCCGAGGACGACGTCCAGCTCCAGCTGGCCCTTAGTTTGAGCCGTGAGGAACATGACAAGGTCAGAGCAGTCTCCCCGCCCCGCAGGCTCCCCGGGACTCTTCCCCAGGTCCCACCCCCTTGAATCTTCCAGAAGGGCCCTGCAGCGTTTGCAGCTGCAGACCTGGGTCGGCGGACTGTTGGAAGACAGCTGCCTGCCGCCCCCCCCGCCCCCCCCAGCCCGGGCTTTGTCACCTCCTGGGTGCAGACCTGTGCTTCCCAACCTGTTCCCGCAGTGTCCTCGTCCCCCTGCCTGCCACCCTGTGTCCCACCCCATCCCACACATCGTCTGCATCCCATTTTAATTTCCAGTCGCCTTTGTCTGGGTGGGAGAGGGTTCTGGGGCCGCCCTGTTACTCGGTTTCTGACGCCCCCCTGCTGCCTGTCTTCACGACCCGAACAGGAGGAGCGGATCCGCCGCGGCGACGACCTGAGGCTGCAGATGGCCATTGAGGAGAGCAGGCGGGAGACCGCAGGCCAGGAGGAGGTGAGCGTGTGGGCGGGGTGTGTGTGGCGGTGACCGTGGGGCTCCCCCTGTGCCCCTGCCCTAGGTGTGGGGGCCGGCGTCCAAGCCGGCTTCCCCCTGCAGCCTCGCAGTGGTCACTGTGGGTGTCCTGAGAGTCTCCACTGCAGCGCTGCCCTCCCACATGTGGCTGGCGGTCACGAGGCTGGTCCACATGCCCAGGGTGGGGACTGGACCCCACCCCAGGGGGAGGAGCTGATGGCTCACAGCCGGCATGGCCAAAGGGTACCCCACGGGGCTCAGCAGGACCCCGGAGGAAGACGGCACCCGGCCCCCCCACTGCTCCTTTATGCTGAGGAGGGCGCGGGCTCACCTCCACACCCACAGAGACGGGGCTCAGGTCAGCGGGGTCCGTCCAGGACGAAGGGAAATTGCCTGTGTGCGCGCATGGGGGTGCGTGTGCGGCACCGGAAAGCCTGAGAAGTGACAGGGACTGTGCGCTGGGCTCCGGGCCGGGCACACTCAAGGCGGCCCAGGCGCCCCAGCTGACCTGGGGTGCCAATCTGCGGAGCTTCTTGGGGGGGCGTGCAGATGGCGCTGCATGGGCGTCTTTGGCCTCTGCCCTCTTTGTTCAGTGGCTGTGGTGGCATTGGGGTGTGGGTGGAGGGTGCAGGTGCTGGGAGGGCCGGGGGCTGGGCTCTGGGGCACCGGGAACAGGCCTGCTGGCCCTGGCCCGCCTCCCCCAGTGCTTCTGCCCACCCTTCCTGTGCTGTCCCTGTTTCCCGCGTCCTCTGCCTGGCTCACGGCTCACGCCCTCTCTGCAGTCATCGCTCATGGAGCTTGCTGATGTCTTTACGGCCCCGGCGCCTCCGGCAACCTCGGACCCCTGGGGGGGCCCAGCACCCATGGCCGCTGCCGTCCCCACGGCTACCTCCACCTCGGACCCTTGGGGGGGACCTCCCGTCCCTCCGGCTGCTGATCCTTGGGGTGGTCCGGCCCCTACACCAGCCTCTGGGGACCCCTGGAGGCCTGCTGCCCCTGCAGGGCCCTCGGTTGACCCTTGGGGTGGGACCCAGGCCCCCGCAGCTGGAGAGGGACCCACCCCTGACCCGTGGGGGAGCTCAGATGGTGAGTGCCAGCCTCGTGTCCCGGTATAGTCCTGGTGCAGTCCCGGTGCACTCCCGGATGTGCTAACACAGCCTGGAGGAGGGTGGGGTGGGGGGAATTCCCAAGGGGGGAGAGTGGGAGGGGCACTGGGGGAGCTGGGCAGGGGCTGGACACCCGTGGGCGGGCAGATCTGGTGGCTATGGGTGAGGAACTCATCCTGGCGGGACGTGTGAACTAGATGAGGTTGGGGGCCGGGCCTGGAGGGTAGAGGGTAGTGAGGGGCAGAGGCTTGGGAGGGGCTTGTTCAGAGGAGATGGAGGCCTGCCTGCCGGAGGCGGGGCTTCAGCTCCTCACCTGCTTTCTTCCTCACCCAGGCGGGTCCCTGGTCAGTGGACCCCCAGCCTCCGATCCCTGGGCCCCAGCCCCGGCCTTCTCGGACCCCTGGGGGGGGTCACCTGCCAAGCCCAGCACCAACGGGACTGCAGGTACTGGGCGGGTGCCGGGCGAGGGGCAGAGTTGCCAGTGAAGAGTCTGGCCCCCTGACTCCTGAGGAGGGCAGGGTGGGAGGCTGGCTCTGGGGGAGCCAAGTGTACATGCTGACTCCCATGACCCCCACAGTGGTCGGGGGGTTTGACACGGAGCCTGATGAGTTCTCTGACTTTGACCGACTGCGCACGGCGCTGCCGACCTCGGGGAGCAGCACAGGTGAGCGCCCACCCCATGCCCAATGGCCGCTGCCCCCACTCCCCGGAGACCTATGGAATAAATGCAGCCCTGGGTCAGGCCCAGTGCCCATCTTTTTTAAAAAGAGCTTTATCACGGTATAACTGGTCATCCCCCCAATCTTCAAAGAGAAATTTCAACTTTGTTTTGAAATAGAGTTATAGAAAAGTTGCGAACGTAGTATAAGGAAGTTACTTTCTCGAGCTTTCCCAAATGCTGACCTCTGACCTCCCTGTGTCTGGACCGCCCAGAGGCTCTGTGAGGAGTCAGCTGCTGTGGTGCGGTAACTGCAGGGACAGTGCTCTTTCCTCACCCACCCACGGCCCCTCCTGGGGCTCTGAGCACCTGTCCACCCGGCAGAGGCAGGCTGGCTGTCTGGGAACCGTCCCTGCCTCGTTTGGGTTTGTCTCTGACGTGACAGGGGCTCTCATCGGAGCCTCTTACCAGGAGGCTCCGGTGTCTTGTTTTCTCGAGGTGTCCCCTCGGTCCCTTTCGTTTTTCTCTCTTCCAGGGAAGCAGACTTTATGGAAGCAGACCCACCTGGGGCTGACGGGCCCCTCTCAGGACGCCCTTAGATCACTGCCCGGCCTGCAGTCTGCATGCTTCCGGGCCTTTTGTTCATGCCAGTGTGTGCATTTTTCAGCATTAGATAGTAGTATTTTTCTTTTCTTGTTAAGATTTTAATTTATTTATTTTCAGAGATGGGGGAGAGAGGGAGAGAAACAGACTGGTTGCCTCTCGCATACCCCCAACCAGGGATCCCCTGCCACTACGCAGGCATGTGCCCTGACTGGGAATCGAACCGGCAACCCTTTGGTTCACAGGCTGGCGCTCAATTCACTGAGCCACAGCAGCCAGGGCTAGACAGAATTCTTAAATCAACTTTAAAAGAAATAACTCAGACTTCAAACTGACATGTCATCTGCCGGCCTCCCCACTGTGCACTTCTGTGTGGACTGTGGGTGGGGAGGCGATTGTGGGGCCCCGCAGTCACCGCTGTGGAGGGTGTCACCAGGTGTCCTTCCACCTTTGCCCCTTGGGCTCTGACCCTCCTGGGTTTGGCCCTGGGCTCTGCCCCTCCACCATGGGCACCTCTGCTCCTTCCAGGGGAGCTGCAGCTGCTGGCCGGGGAGGTGCCTGCCCGCAGCCCTGGGGCCTTCGACATGAGTGGGGTCGGGGGCTCTCTGGCTGAGGCTGTGGGGAGCCCCCCACCTGCAGCCACCCCGACCCCCACTCCACCCACACGGAAGACGCCGGAGTCCTTCCTGGGACCCAATGCAGCCCTTGTTGACCTGGACTCACTGGTGACCCGGCCGGGCCCCACGCTGCCCGGAGCCAAGGCCTCCAACCCATTCCTGCCAAGCGGTGAGTGTGTCCTCTGGAGCAGAGCAGGGACGCTGGTCCCACCACTGACCACCTGCCCCGGTAGACTCTTGACTCTGTGCCTACACCTCTGTTCTCTTCTTTCTTGCAGGAGCCCCGGCCACCGGCCCCTCCGTCACCAACCCCTTCCAGCCAGCGCCCCCTGCGACACTCACCCTGAACCAGCTCCGGCTCAGCCCCGGGCCCCCGGTCCCGGGGGCACCACCGACATACATCTCTCCCCTGGGCGGGGGCCCGGGCCTGCCCCCCATGATGCCCCCGGGACCCCCGGCCCCCAACACTAATCCCTTCCTCCTATAATCCAGGGCGGGAGGGGGCTTGGCCTGCCCGGCGCCCCCTGCTGCCTGGGACACAGTGTTGTGAGTGCATGTGAAGCGGCCCCCCGCGCCCTCCCTCCCGGGGCCACTCACACTACACCTCTCTCCACCTACCCCACCGCCTCCCCGAGAAACTGGATGTGGGGGTGGGGAGGGTGCCCGTCAGAGGAGGACCTCTTCCCGTGGCATTAGAAAGGGAGGGACAGCTGCGCCCCGCCCCCTCCCACTCCTGATTGGCCCCGAATCAGTGTTTGAGCCTCCTCCCCTCACTCCCTTGGTGAGTCCTTGGTGATGATTTTGGCAACTTCGGGAATAAATGGCAATTCTCATGGGCGTGGCTCCTGGAGCTCCCATCCGTGATTTACGTGACCCTTCACCCTGGGGCCCCGGGGGGTGGGGACAGCACCCTTCCTCAGGAGCCCTGATTTCCAGGACACTCAGAGCTGTGGGAGTGCTATGGCAGGATGGCGGCCAGGCAGCACCAGATCAGGTTCCAGGTACCCCGTCGCCGGCCAGCCTTTGTTCTTGCTCATGAGACACTTCAGGCACAGGCCAGGGGACAGGCAGGTGTAGACCAGCCAGCCACAGTCCAGAGGGAGCAGCGGAACTGTCCCGGGGGGGCCAACCAAACCCCCATTCTTACCTGGCCCTGCCTGGCTAACCCCCCCATGCTGACCAACGTGAGGAAGTGGCGTGTCCCCCCCAGAACAGTCGTGGGGCTGCAGCCTCCCGAGGCATGGCAGCAGGAGGGTGCGTGTGTGGGCGAGGGAGGCGGGCCTGTGGGCTCCTCCTGCAGGCCGGGGTGACTGGGAGGGGGTTTGGGCTGGCTGGACAGAGCGGGCCAGTGTGGGGACCGGGCCAGGGGTGTGGAGTCCCAAGGGGTCAGCTGGGCCAGGGCTTGGGTACGGGGACAGTGTCTCCTGGGCCTCCCTGCAGGGCGAATTCCCCGGGATCTCAGGGAGCCAGGTGGGGGTGGGGGTCGGTTTGCTTAGTGTGGACAGGAGGCCGGGAGAAGGACCTCCAGACCTATGGCACTCAAGCCTCATTACTTCACGCCTCCAACCCGCCTTGGCTGGCGCATCATCCCCCTGCCCCGGGGTTGCAGTTTGGTCCCCAGTTGTGGCACATACAAAGTTCAGCCAGCGAACGTGTCAGTAAGTGGAACAACAAATTGACGTCTCTGTCTCTAAAATCAATTTTGAAAAATCAGGCAGTGAAGGCAATAAAATAAAACATACACTGGTTTACTTCAATGGAAAGTTCAGGGCCAAAGACTTCCCTCAATCTCAGCATTTGTCACAGTGGAGAAGGGGACAAGCAGGAGCCCAGTGGCAGGCTGCACATGTAGGGCCCGATTCTCATTCTGTCCTGGGCTTCTCTGCTCCAAAAGTCTCATGTCTCCTAGAGTCTGCAGAATGTTCTAGCTACCATCTCTCACTGGGAGCTGCCATTTAAGGGCCCCCCCAACCATGAGGCCTGAGCACCTGTCACTGGATGTTGACAGAAGGGCCATTTCCACCTTGGTTCACTCCAGCTACATGTGCCTCCTGTTCTTCCGAGTGGTCTTCATGCCCTCACAGGTCAGGTGCAGGGCTTGGGCCCTTTGTGGGTGCCAGGGAGGGTCATGTGGGTGCGATTCTGACCAGGGTCTCTGTGTCCCGAGGGCTGGAGTGGACAGAGGCCCACGTAGGGCTTTCCTGCCCATCGGTCCCGCCGCAGGGGCTACGGGTTCCGTCTGGGTTTGGTTCTGGGGCCGCGGGGCGGGGAGGCAAGTGCGGCCCACGGCCAGCAGGGGGCACCAGAGGCCACGGCCTGGCTAGGACTGGTGCTGGGGAGCTGGGCTGCCAGGCTGGCGCGGGACAGGCCGGCACAGGACATGGCAGGCGCGCGCTCACACCTGCTCTAGGGCGGCCTTCTCGCGAGCGTGGGCGTTTTCACGATGCCGCCCAGCAGCCCACGGTCACAGGTTCTTGGCACGAATCCGCTCAGGCATACGCAATACCTCTCTCCGCCAGCCTCCGCCTTCCGTGTCCCTCACCAGAAACGCTGGCTTCCCTCCAGGCCCGCTGCGCTCCGTGGAGGGCCATCTGTCCCTTGGTTGGTCCCCTAGCGTCACCGTCCTTCCCACCATGTGGGACTGGCACCCCTTCCTTCATGCATCCAGTCTGCAACACGTCCTTCCTGGTGCCGAGGACAAACCACAGCAGGTCACCAAACGGACGTTGTCCCCTGCCACCCCCCACCCCGTCCCCCAGCTCGGCATGCTGGCCCATGGGCTGGCTGCTCAATTTTGTAAATGAAGCTGATTAGGATTCAGCCCCACCTGTGGCTACAGGGGTCACGCTCAACAGGTGGCACAGAGTCAGCGTGGCCCTGAGTGCTGGACATGGTGACTGTCTGGCTCTTTAAGACAGCCTGGCCTTGACTGGGTGTGGCAATTGGTTCGAGACTCATCCAGCGCACCAAAAGTTTGTGGGTTCAGTCCCTGGACCAGAAGCGGCCGATGGATGATTCTCTTTCACAGCGATGTTTCTCTCCAATCAATAAATATAGATGAGGATTTAAAAAAGAAAAAATACAGTTTGCTCCCTGAACTGGAATTCAGCCCGGTACCCACTCATGCAATAGGTCATCGTGCCCCTGATCCCTGAGACAAGCACACACTCCCCGTGTGTTCCCAATACGCTTTGCACCCGGAACTGCTCTTCTTGCTGTGTTGTTTCCTAGTGAGTATGTCTTCATGTTTTTATTTTACTTATAGTGCTAATTCTTTAGCTCTATATTTCATCCACATTTTTATTTTTTAATTTTTAAGTCCTCACCCAAAGATACGTTTATTGATTTTTAGAGAGAGATGAAAGGAGAGACAGAGAAGTATTGATCAGTTGTCTCTCAGATGCACCCCGACCAGGGATCAAACCCACAACCTTTGGGTGCACAGGATGGTGCTGCACCAACTGAGCCACCTGGCCAGAGCCATGTTATTTTATATCAATCATTTCAGTTTTTTAAAGATTTTCTTTAGTTTTAGAGAGAGGGGAAGGGAGGGAGAAAGAGAGGGAGAGAAACATTGATGTGTGAGAGAGACATTGATCAGTTGCCTCCTGCACACCCCCAGTGGGGACCCTGGCCTGCAACCCAGGCATATGCCCTGACTGGGAATCGAACCGGCGACCCTTGAGTTCACAGGCCAGCACTCAAGCCACTGAGCCACACTAGCCAGGGATAAATATTTATAATTTCAAAGAGCACTGTTGAACATTTGTACCTTAAAATATGAATTTTAATGTGCTCTCAATTTCAAGCACAGAAAATTGTGGGCAGTATCACTTTGGGGCAACCTTGTCTCCTTAATGACCGTCATTAACCCTGAGCCGATGCAGGTTTTTCTGGATCCTCCCCACAGAACCTCCTGCTGGAGAAGGATGTTACTATGAAGACAGCCACCATGACGTGTGTCTGGGGTAAGCCCTGCAGCCTTGACCCCTGCTTTCAGAGGGGAATGAGGAGCAGGGGCAGCTGCTGGGGTGGGGGGTGGCGAGCATTACAGACTCACTTCTGTGCTGCCGTTAGCGCTGTCCCAGTGTACCAGCTCCTTCCTGCAATTGCACAACTAAACCTAATGAATCATTAATTCAGAGCATTATAAAGAAAATCATGATTGCCCTAGCCAGGTAGCTCAGTGGCTTAGAGCATCAACCAGATATGCCAAGGTGGCGAGTTCAATCCCCAGTCAGGGCTCATACAAGAATCAACCAATGAATGCATCAATAAGTGGTACAACAAATCTATGTTTTCCTCTGTCTCCCTCCCCCACTAAGATTGTTTTTTTTTTTAAACAATTGTTAAAAATTGTTTTTAAAAAGGAAAATCACGATTCTTGGAGCATCACCTACTCCAATGAACAAAAATGTTAAAAAATGACACCGTGGTGGAATGGGTTGCGTTTCAACTCAGATTCCTTGTACCCAGCTGGTGCCCTCAGCCAGTTGTGCAGGGACAGTCACTAGTCTCAAGAGCTGCCCTTCCCGACCTCAGCGTTCAGACAAATAGCAGAATGAGAGAAAATGTTTGTACACATTGTACTCATGGCAGATCAATATCCTGGGTATATAAAGTCCTGCCAAAACTAACAATGAAAAGCAATCCAGTACAGAGCCCAGCAAAGGACTCGAATAGGTATTTCTCCAAAGGTATACACACTGCCAATTTGCAATAAGAAGATGCCCAACATCGTTAGTCACTGGGGAAAGGCAAATCCAAACCACAGGGAGATACCACTTCACACTTGCTAGGATGGACATGATTTTTAAAAAATGGAAAATATCCAGTGTTGGAGAGGATGCGGAGAAATGACCCCTTGTGCAGGGCCGGTGGGCGTGGAAAATGATGCAGCAGCTGTGGGAACCAGCGGTGTTATCTCAGAAGGTCCAACACAGAGCCCCCGTAGCACAGCAGTTTTGCTCCTGGGTCTATAACAAAAATAACGGGAAGGAGGTGACAGATACTTGCATATCCATGATCACAGCAGCGTGATTCACCAAAGTCAAAAGGTGGACATGACCCAAGTGTTCATCAGCAGATGAATGAATACACAAAATGTCAGAGAGAGAGAGAGAGAGAGAGAATATGAAAGGAGGAGATCCCACCCCTAAAAATGAATGACATTTTGATATACGGATATTAATTAAGAAACCACACATCCAGCAGATGCAACAGGAAGGACCGACGAGCTGGGGCTCCTCCTCTCAGCATCGGCCTCTCCACTCCCCTGGGGTTGAGTGGGAAGGGCTGGTGCGCGCTCAGCACACAGGTGGGGAGCATAGGGTGGCGTGGGGAGCCTCTCTCCGCACATACCAGACACATTTGCACCCCAGACTGGACAGACTGTGTGTGTGTGTGGGGGGGCGTCAAAACCGAAGCTGCCATCGTGTGGGGAGCCCCAGAAGAGACAAGAACCGTGGGATCAGCCACGACCGCGTGGGCGAAGATCGTGCGTGTCGGCCTCTCCCTGCGTCCGTGCAGGAGTGGAGAGACGCCATGGGAGAAGTGAATGACCCTGGCCACAGCCCCGGAGCCTGTCTGCAGAGGAAGATGGTTTTCAGAGCCACCTGCCCTGGGGTTTTGGGACCTTGTGCTGAAAAGACACGGACAGGGCCTCGGCGCGCCCTGGAGCCAATCGGAGGCCGCGCCGCTGAGGACGCCTGTCGCCTTCCTACGTGACCGACAGGGGGCGGATTCTCGCTCTTCTGAGAAAGACGACAGTGTCATGCTCCACGGAAATGGCTTTGCCTGGAGAACATGAACCGGAACCAGGCCTCCCTCTCCTCGTTCTTATTGTGTGTTTATTCTCTGTACGTTTATATTCCGACTTCCCACCAGAGTGTCAGGTCCATGGAATCAGGACCACGTCTGTCGTGGTCAAAAAGCGGTTGACCCACAGTGGGTGTTAAATACCAGGTACTGAGCCTGTGAGTGCCTGACAGGGGACACATGCAAGCAGCACAGTACCGCCCCCTCCCGTTAGAGTTGAGGACCACCCTGCCTATTGTGAGAATGTGTCACGCTGGCCACGCCGCTCAGTTGGTTAGAGCATCATCCTGATGTGACAAGGTTGCAGCTGGAGCCCTGGTTGGGACACGTGCAGGAGGCAACTTTTCTCTCACGTCGATATTTCTCTCTCTCCCTTCCTCTGTCTCTAAAATCAATGGAAGAAAAACAATCCTTAGATGAAGATTCAAGAAAATTCAATAGAAAAAGTGAAAGCAAGTGAAAGTAGAAATGTTTATTTTTCTTCATTTTTGTGATATGTTCAAAGTAAGAGCAGTTTGTGTATATGGACTGAAGGACGTTTATATCTATGTCCCCCATCCGGGATGGATCCCACAGCTGTCTTCGCGGCAGCCCCTCTGACACCCCGCAGTCA